>CABFOW010001919.1:95505-121883 GCA_902141385.1 Timema californicum
GGGGGGGGGGGGGGGGGGGAGCAACAGGCCATTGTCCTCCTCCCCAAGTACAGCAATAATGAGGTTCGGCACAATTTTAACTGCCGAGGCAGTGTCCTAGTGCTGTAAAGGGTAAGAAGTAAAATATGATGCACGTACAATATGAATTATTGAATCAATGAAATTCATATCAGAAAAAATCAGCTTAGAGTGAGAAATTCCTTGGCATGGAGATTATTTAGGATCTGTGAAACCAATCATTAAATAGGATTGGTCGTAAGAGCAAAATCATGGACAATTTAAGAGATTGATGTTTCACAACCATTCCAAGCCTATGAATGAAAGAGAGTGACATTTTCCGAGAAGAATATTCCAAAATTTTGGAGGATTTTAAAATACTGACCTTACACTTGTGGCCAAGTATTATTGAGGTGGTATATTGCAAGGCATCCATAAACAATTTTTGCAGCCACTTCTGAATAAGGATTAATAAAGGGTTAAGTAAATTTCTGGACAACTTTGACTTTTGAGGTTTTATTAAGAACTACAATTTATTTATATATTATCTTTATAGCTATAAAACCGTTAAATAAATATTCTTAAAGTTAAACGTTAAAATTCTAATCCAATTTGATATTTGAAAGCTATAGATGAACAGCAACAATCCCACATGTTTACTCCTAAAAGTTATATACTAAACTCTTGTGTGCTTTCAACCATCACAGTAATGTTATCTACTGTTGCTGCATGTCCAATATCTCCCATGTAAAACACAAGGCAAATAATAAATAAATAGACAAATTCTAAACTTAATGCCAAACAATAATTTACACTTCTCTCTCCAGTAGATTGTAGTCACCAACATTACCTGCTCTCCAAATACTTATTTTAGAATATATAGGTAATATGAGTCATTTTGAAACAATCTTGATTTTATGTAAGAATTATAAAGGCTTGCTATAGTGATACGGTATGGATATATTTTATTTAAAGTTTGATTTTTCCATGAACTCCAAATAGTTTGAACATTCAATCTTAATTTTTGTGTCACTATTTTATATTGCATTACTGCAACCATGTATTTGTAAAACATTTCCTTTCTGTTTAAGGGTTTAATTTATTGGTTAGACTAATTTAATAAAATATTTGTATTGATGTATTGTATATATATGCATATGTATTGAAATACTTTTATTTAGCATATAGTTTGACAAATATTGATATATTTTTTAATTATTTTCAGTGCCTCCCACATGGGTAGTAGAGCCACAAAATGCTGACGCTAAACTCGGGCAACAGGTCATTTTGGATTGTAAAGTGGAGGGTTTTCCAAAACCAACAATTTCTTGGAAGAAGGCCTCCGGTTAGTATATACTTATTTTTGAAATACTTGTCAAGAGGCAATGCTCTTTCAAAATAACATATTTGATTATTGTTTCACATACTACCAAAATACTAAACAAAATATAATAAATATACTATTATGCACTTTAAAAAAAATCCCTTCCCAAGTATTTTAAATACACATATTTCTTATAAAAACCTATATTTTGTAGCCGTCAGCTAATGTAATATGTGGTATTGATCTTTATACTGAATGTAATAAAATCATAATTTATATTTAACACACACACACTAACAAACTTGAAGCTGTTAACAATTTGGAACTTCTTTGACTCAAAATATCTCTAACTACTTTTACACTATATAAAAACTAAATGGTCACCTAATAAGAATTCATAAAAGAGACTAGAGACTCTCAAAGCTTGTTTGCTCAACATTTGAAACTTAAGGCATCAATGGCCATGACCAAAGCAATGCAATAACATGTTTATATGTTTTTGTCAATCATAAGTCATTTGAAAATGAAGTGAAGTTTGGTTATTTTTGATAAATACATCTTAAGAAAATAAATAGTATGGTACAATAAATGGTACGGTATTCACCAATTTGCGCAAAACTGGCCATGTAGTTTAGAGTTTAGAGCTTTCAATCTGTATAAAACAAATTAAAACAACACATAAAGTTCAGATCCGCTAGTACTTCTAAGCGCATATGTAAAGTTTCAAATGTCTATGTTCTTTGGATTTGGAGCTCCCACATTGGTGATCATGAAATTTAAAACGTCAGGCCTGCAATATATGTATAATCTCAAACTAGCGTTACTGGTACTCTGAGTATGTAGGCCCATGCAAGTTTCCATTGTCTATGTTTATTGGATTTTCTAGTGACGTAAATCAGTGGTCATGCTGTCTAAATCATCATGTTCTCATGTTCTCAATTGATGTAAAAGCTAAATAAAAAAATTGTGTAAGGTGCATACTCAAAAGGTTTCCCTAAGTTTGTATGCCATGTCAACTAAGGCACCAAACCCTTGCTTCACCTCTGACAAGACATCTTGTGAATGTGAGGAATGCCAGGTCTCCACCGTGGTTCGGATTCCACGTTAAACTGTAGGTCCTCCATTTCATCTCACAATCACCCTACCATTACACATTAGCGTAAGTGCGTATAACCCGAACGGGTAGTAAGACGCGGTGCTAATAATAATAATAAAAACTAAGGCACCAGGCTCTCAATATATGATTTTGAAAAATCTTACAGAGGTACACACCTTTAAGTTTGACTTAGTATATGACAAATTTCCATTTTATGTTTTTTGTTTTGTTTTGGATTTACACACACTACTTACTGGTCATGTGGCTTTAGAGATCAAAAACACAATATTTATATAATACTCCCAAGGTCCACACCCAGAGGTTTTCCTACCTACTAAAGGAAAAGCCTATCCCTAATTTCATCTTTCTATTTTTTTAAGTAAATAAACACCCAAAGTGCAGAGTCTCCGGTTTTCCTAAATACATACTGTAAGTCAAGTTTCAGCTTCATAGGTTTCTTGTTTTTAGAGTTTTTGCATCTACATCAGCAATTTTCCACCTCTTTTAACTCAAGATACACTGAAAAAGGAGCTAAAATTATCCATGCACACCATTAGTTTTTTTAAGGAGATAGGTTTTCATTAATAAAACTAGTTTTATGATTATGTTTAATATTTCAATGGATAAAATTATAATAATTGTGTTATTTGCACAAGTAATATTGATAATAGAATTTAAAATATTTATTTTTATTCATCAATTTTTTCACTTTTTTTTATCTTCCCTAAACTCCCACTGCTGACCCTTCATGGCACCGGTTGAAAAACGTTGTTATTCAAACACACAAACACACATCCTATCTTAATGTTATTATATGTACTTTCCTTTACTGTTGTTGATTAGGTCAGACACCTGGTCACTACCACGAATTGTCGACTCACCAGCTAAAGCAGCAGTCTGGGGGAGCACATCTGCTTCCAAATGGTTCCTTACTACTAGAAACAGTAGCACAAGAAGATGAAGGCCACTATTTATGTGAGGCTAGCAATGGGATCGGAGTGGGACTAAGTGCTGTAGTTCAGCTCACTGTTCATGGTAAGAAATAAGAGATCTTAAGAGCAGCATAAAAACCACAAACTAACTAATGTTCAATCTTTTTTTATTTTTCTTAACACACCGTCTTACTACTCTTTTGAGCTAAACACTTATATACTAATTATAGTCTTAGGGATTAGGAAGGTTATATTTAGAGTAAGTGTACCCACACGTTTGTGGATGGAGAGTGGAAAACCATTTTGGAAAAAACAACCTCAATACACCTGGCTGGGATTTGAACCTCGATCTCACTGTTATTAGCAGCAGAGTCTACTGCAAGAGTAGTGAGTTAGATCATGTGGCCACCGAAGTGGGTCAATGTTCAATGTTTACTCATGTTTACTCTAATATTATGTATATAGTATAAAATATTTGTGGAAAAAAGTTACAGATCATAAACATTTCATATAATTATATAAATAAAGAACTAGTACGTCTTGAACATGTCCATATGTATATAAAATATGTATAATTATAGCATGTTAAAGATGTACTAGTACTAATGTAATTTGAAATCTATATTAACAGACATCTCTGAGTAGAGGATTCTACTCAATAACAAATAGTTTCAATTTTCCCGGCAAAATAACATTGGCTCTTACGGTGAAACAACTTCCCAATAGCGAACTTTTTCAATAATGGATATAGATGCATATTTATGCATAAAAATGTCTATACAGTTGAGAAAAATTGAAAACATTAATCCATATTTAGTATTTAATTGTGGTAATATTAGGATTGCAATTGGCTCGCATGAAGTGTGAGTTGTCCAGCCCCCCCCCCTTCCCCCTCCCCGTTTTAGGGAAAGTTTCTAAAATAGCCTACGTAGTAATTAATATGGTACTTCAAGGTACCTACCTCCCTCTCCTTCTGAGTCTTCAGTGGGGGTTGTTCCATCTGTGCTCGTATACACATATAGGCCGACAGTACAGAAGACCTACTATTTCACTTTAATCGCATATTGTTCTGTGTATTATGCAATCTGTACAGTGAGCTATGTACAATAGTTATTAATTAGTCATAATTATCCTGCATACAATAATGCACAGAACAGTAATTAGATTGTTTTAGTTAATAGCCATAGTATATAGGTTCATTTAGATTAAATTGTGTTCAAGTACAATGATTTTTTTTAATGTGTATTTTTTCCATATAAAAGACACTTCTTAGTAATGGATTTTTTGCTATCCTGGAAGATTTCCACTGTTAAGAGATATCATGAACTGTTTCCAGCCTGTGGCCAGGTCCGTTTATTAAAATGCCTCCATATCCCTCTGTCCTTTATTTATTTATATTATTTATTTATTTATTTATTCAAAGGAATCAATAAAGTTACTAGCCTAGACATTTAGTAGGACTCTAATACATTTAGGAAGGGTTAGAACACGCAAAACAACCCCCACCCCCTCATTTTTGCCTTGATGTAGATTCTGTAACACTTGTAATACCAATGAAATGTTTGAAATTCCGTATAAAATGCCATAAATATGTTTTTACTAAATATTTATACTTATTGCTAACAGATAAGGTAATGTATTATGATATATTTTTTTCAAAACATTTAAATTATAAATATGTTGAATACCATTAAATCATTGATATTATTGTTGCTATTATTTTAGACTTGGCTCTTATGTAAACTGGTTCACCATCTATATGAAAATATATTTACTGTATTCAATGAAAATATATATTTGCACCCCCAACTAATTATCAACCTCTTGTGGAGCCCAAAAGTCAGATTTAGCTCGCTTTATTATTTTCAAAGTGTTGATTGATGATATCTATATATATTTTATAGCCTAAAACTATTTCAAAACATCAATTCAATAACTTATTGTATGGAAAATTAAAGTTCACAATGGTCTATTGAAAATTAAACTTCTATTAATATTTTTTCTATGTTATTGAGTATATTCAGCAATCACACATAAACATATGCAAGTTTAGTAATTGTATTTTTAGGATATTTTTTAGCTATTAATAATAGTTTTAGCTGCTGAGTTTGACATATATTTTTGTTCAAAGCCCCAGTCCATTTTCGAGTTCGTTCTCGGAAGGAGTTGGTTCGTCGAGGAGGAACTGCAGTTCTTAGCTGCCATGCTCTTGGTGACCAGCCAATTAGCCTTATTTGGAGGAAAGAAGGAAATACTGTTGAAATGAATAGTCGAACAATGTAAGTTGAAAGAATTTGTCTCCATGTCCAGTGACATTTAATATTGTAAATCATATAAAATACTGTTATGGTTTAGTTATATTAACTTAAATATCACTTTTTAATATCACTTTTTAAAATCACTTTTATTAATTTGAAAAAATTAAATATTCTCAAAATTATTATTTTCTTAATTGTGGACAATATCAGTTACAAAATGTATTTATAAATTGAAGGTATTCTTGATTGTCTTTATGTGTGAAGTTTTATTTGATATTTTTATAAGCTATAAAGGGAATAATCACAAACACAATTGTAAGAAACAAAATAACTGTCATATTGATAGTTGATGGAAACATATAAAAGGGGACCAGCACATAGAGCTTTTAGATTGAAAATAAGACTAAAGTTCAGACTTTACTTTGCTACCACTGGACAAAGAGGTAATGGTTGTCTACTGAAGAAAATTGATTGTTATTGTTTCATTCTATCGTATCATCAGGAGGGAGTGTGAAATGCACAGTGCAACTTCCTAAAATAGGAAACCAGAAAACACAAAAGGAAGAAAAAGAGAATAATTGGTAAAGAATGTTAGGATACTTAGGTAGCAACATGTAAAAGAAACAAATAACATAGAGGACAAACACCTCTTTTAGAAAGTTCCATTGCATGTTTCACACTCCCTTCTGTGTTGGGGATTGGATGGTAATGGTCAATTATCTTAAAGAGGCAGCCAATACCTCTTTTTTCAATGGTAACACTGTAAAGAGTGAACTGTGTTCTTTTTTTCATTGAAAATGCCACATTTTGTTCCTTTTCTTTAATATATTTCTATCCACTTTTCCTGTACCTATTTCCAAATAAGACTAGATACCTCAAAAAACGAAAAGCGGTTGTCCTTAAAGATATATGTTAGATCGATTAGGAATTTTCCTATATTTTAGATAAAGAGGAACCCACTTCAGTGTCTGTGTGGGAAGGCGCTAATCTTGCAATAGACTAGACTGCCAAAGATGGGGAGATCAGGGTTTGATCCAAGTTGGGTGGACTTAGGAAGGTTTTCCTAAATGGTTTTTCACCCCCTCCACACAAATGTAGGTGCACTTCCTCTGAATTAAACCTAGCTAATCTCTAACACATTAGTGTAATTAGTGCATGAATGTATAATCCAAATGGTTAGTAAAACGAGGTGCTAAAAGAAAAAAAAGAAAATCTTTTTTAATAAATAAGATATCTAGGGGAAATTATCTTTAACCTATAGCTTAATATATTTATTGAAAACAGTTTTTAATAAATCATTTTACTTTTCAGAATCAAAAATAACTCACTTTTGGAAGGTTTGGTATCAGACCTAACCATTAAGTCAGTCAGAATTGAAGATGGAGGAATCTACACGTGTTTTGCTCGAAATGAGTTTGGCCAAGATCAAACTGCAATGCATCTATTAGTTCAAGGTTAGTCTATTTATTATATACTTGTTAAGGCCGCACTACATGTTGTTATGCAAGGGATGTTACCCGATATATTCGTTCACTTCATAGTCACATGCTTGTATCTACCATCTTGGAACATACCAGGAACAAGAGTGCTGGTTGGCACTAACTAAACAATAGACATTGTACAAGTTCACATTTTACCAACCTAACCTAAATACCTTAACTAAACAAGATGCCATTCAGTTGGTAAAATCTATGTGGGTACATATTAACACTTACTAATAAGTAATGATGATGTTGCTATTGTCCAGTCCCAGTATTAACAAAAAAAATATTGTAAAATGTTTTAATTTCAAATATTCAACACATTCATACCTAATCACTCTGTTCCCTTATTGGGTAGGCAAGAAACTGTGTATATAGCTCAAAATACAACTCCATACTTAATCCATCCTCACTGACTTTTTCTACACTTCCCTATCCTTGCATACTCCCTTCGCTTCAACAACATCCATACACCAATTCATGCATGCTCTTTTATTCTCAAAACTCTTAATATTTATATTTCTCCCACATTCATCTACAATATTTAACCACATCTTACTTGTCCCACCTCTTGCTTTTAATCCACACACTCCACCTTCATATATTTGCTTCATCACTTGATGATATTACCTACAATTTTGTAAATGTATTATTTAATATGCTTTTTATTTGCATATCTCATTCTACCTTCTTCTGAATCAAAAAATATGGATTATCTGTTTTCTAAAGGCCCAACTGGTACTCATTGTTATCAATATATCAAAATTTGATGAGATTTTTTTTTGTATCATGGGATTATCTTAAAGCAAAAAATATATTTGTTAATAATTATATATTTTACCCATAAGAATCAGATTTACTTTTTATTTAGCACTTTGTATTTCTATTTGGTCTTGTTTCAGACATGTGCTGATTCTGCTAATATGTTAGTGATTAGGAAGATTAAATTTATAGGAAGTATACAGCCATGTGCATAGAGGGAGAGTGGGAAACCATTTAGAAAAAACCACCATCAATACTCCTGACTAGGATTCAAATCTAACTTCAACGCTATCGGCAATCCAGTTTTTATTTAGTACTTATATTATTTCAATTTTGAAACCAAATCATAATGATGTGCTATTCTCAAGCAATTCCCATGATTGCTAGTGAGTAATTATTAGATAAAACTTAAATCTGTCCATTAAACATTATTCTGTTAAAAATTGTATATATCCGTAACATAAAAATGTTAGTTATTTTAACAAATTTATCAATTAATTATATAAATGTTTTATTTTAAAACTGTTAAAAGTACTATTTTATTTCATTTAAATAGCTGCACATTTTAACTGTATATAACTAGCTTTAATATCTCAGTTCAAAGGCATAATTAGCGTGGGGGACATGAGGGACATGTCCTCTCAAATAATCTGCTCAAGTAGGACAACCTTAGTACCATAAAAGAAAAAAGTGATTTAAAGTCTTAAAATTTTCTGAATAAAACAAATAACTAATTTTTTCACGGGACTTATACAAAAATTCTGTTTTCATATGGTAAGAAACAATTTTTATTTTCTAACTTAAATAGGAAATGGGCTTTTTTGTCTTCCCTTCCCCTAGCACCACCATTCCCGCCTATTAATTACAAATACCGAGTTCCAGGTGAGCTAACTAAGGATCTTCCACCCCTTCCCCCCAAGATGTAGATCATTGCCGTCATTCAAGGTGACTACAGGTACACTCCATCGAGATTGAAAGGTATCAACTTAAAATTCACTCAGCCCACGAGGTATGATATACCTCCACACATGACTGCAGAATAGTTTGCCTAGCTACGCCCAACAACTAAGTTAGAGCAGGCCTTAAGTCCTTAAATTATTTCTTTACTGTTGGGAAGGAGTGATGGGGGAGGGGTTATGTCTTTTAGCGCTGCCCAAAAGGTTTGATTTACTAAATTAATTTTACTTTATTGTTCTGATAATGATAAAATCAATAATTAATACTTTCATTCTAAGTAAATTAATTATGTTTGCTCTCATTAACATATGGGCTGGTATTATTTTTTGCTATTAAAGGTTTAACCACGCCAAACGTTATCTGGGAACTGTTGCACCCATTGATTGGTTTTACATGGTAACATAAAGCAAGTATCCCTTTTTCCAGAATAGTCATTAGTGTTTATAGCCAATTATAAATTTATTAATGATTAATTATTATATTCCAAACATGTAACGTAAATAACAGATTAACTCTAAAAGGTTTTTACTTTATTTGTAAGAAGTTGGTTTTAAAAAAAACTTTTATAATTTAAGGGTCCCAATCCTAATTTAAAATATTTTATATTATTTCTGGGTGGACAAAAAATAAATATTGATAAGATCCCATCCATTGGACATATTTTAGTTATAAAAGTGAAATTATTTTTTTCATAAAAGTTGTTATGACTGTCTATAACTTTGTGGGAGCATAGTTCAATTCCATACTTTATTTTAAGTTACCATAGCGGCTATAATATAGCTATTAGTAAAACACTTTAATAATTAATACTTTGGTTGAGAAAAGGTGTGGTTTATTAAGATTTGCGTTGATTATTATCATTTTATAATAAATTTAAAGTATAATGTAAACTCTGACTATTTTTGTCAAATCTGTTTTTTACTAAATCAATTCTAGAAATCCAAACAATAAAACTGGCCATGTCGTAGGCAAGTAATAATACAATATCAGAATGAGGAGGCTTAAATGATAATTAAAAAGCCAGGATAAATATTGATTTGTTTTAAGAGCTTAAAACCACTTTACATAATATCTCCGCTTTTTTAAGGTTTGGAATGTAAATATATTCAAGTAAAAATATATTGTAGTTATGTACTATATTTAAGAATATCTGTCTATAGGCAAGGATACCTGGAATTTCACAACCTATTGCGGTGCATTTATTTCTATTCATCAGGATGTCTTCTTGAGAGGATTTCGCATACATAAAGTCAGGGTTTGATTTTCTTTTAAAGATACGGCCGGATTTATTTATCTCCGGAACCATTTAACCAATTGCGCTGTGATTTTTACTTTTGTACTAACCCATATCCAGGCAGGTTTGAGCATTATTTGTGTATAATCAGGTGTTTTGGTGGGAGTCCCGGTGAAGGGTCAGCCGAATGTTTGTATACATTTATGGAACAACACAATTACTGTGGGGTAGCTTTTATTATTCTTTAGTTTATTTATCCAGGCATTTTTTAGTATAGTATATATAATTGGGTGTATTGGTGTAAGTCCCAGTGAAGTGCCAGCCGTATATTTGTCTATATCTATGAAACCACACAATATCTGTGGTGTAGTTTTGATTATTCTGGAGAGTATTTATCCAGGCATTTTTTAGAATAATAATTATAATCGCACAGTTTGGTGTGAGCCCCGGTGATGTACTAGCAGGATATTTGTATATATCTATGGAACCACTTAACCGATTTAAATGTAGTTTTTTTTTATAATATTTATCGAAGCATGTTTTATGTTGTGAGTCTCGATGAAGGATCGGCCGGATATTTGTCAACAACTGATTCAGTAGTTAATTCTATCCTTTAGGATATCAACCGGGGAAATTGTAGTGACTTAGGTTTTGGGGCTCGAGTCCCTGTTAAGGGTCGGATGGATGTTGTGAATATTTAATCTAGGATATTTATAACCACATAAGCGATTGCAGTGTAATTTTTTTTACAACTATGCTTACATAGTTTCTATATCCAGACAGGTTTTAACATTAGTTTAATCAGTTGTTTTGCTGTGAATCCCTGGAAATACTGACAGGCCTAGCTATAATGGATTTTGTTGATCAACCGGAAGGTGAAATTCCGTTCATCCGTGAAGGAGATAATAAGATCCAGAGTGAACTATAGGAGAATATTTATAGGTAACATAATATTACCTATTTCAACCAAATTTACTACTAATTACTGGGGGATAGTGATTTAAAAAATACAAATTAAAGGTGATGTAACCACATTGGCTTGGAGGGAAGTTAAAAAAGTTTAGGAAAACGTGTTTCAATATTCCCGGACTGGACTAGAAGCCTGTTTCATCCATCACTGAAAATTGAACATATACGAATTTTTTTTGTCCACATGAATACCGAAGAAGTAAAATATACATTATATACCTTATTTCCTAGAATATTTATTTTACTTTGTAATTTTTTTTTAATATAAGATATTAAATATTTCATTTTGTGAGTGTTTCGAGCAGATATCACACTGGTCTAAATTCTATTAATAAGTCGGGTTTTTTTTAAAGTTCAATCAATAATGTTTTCACCACATTGAGATTATAATCAACAGCTCTCAGACCCGCCCCGGTGGCATAGTTAGCTAACGCGCTAGTTTACTGTTTTGCTCGACTGACAAAGATTTGGAGATCGAGTATCTAATATCGCTCGGGTGAACTCTGGTAGTTTTTCCTAATTGGTTTTACACTCTTCCCCCACGTAAATGCGGGTTCCCTTCCTCTAACTTTAACCTTTCCAATTCCTAACCCATTAGAGTAATTAGCACTTAGGCTTATTACCAAAAGTGGTAGTAAGACGTGGTGCTAAAAAAAAAACTACCCTCCGAAATTGTTTTAAACATTCTTTCCTTGTCCTACCTATTGATTTAAGATTGACTATATGAAGGTTACCTAAGAAACAGTGAAGTTTTCCTGGCACTCAACCATATTAATAAATAGTTAGTCCTGTGTGTGCTGGCTGGTTGCGAATGTCCACGTATAGAGTAAAATAGTTAAATGGCGCTTGTCTAAAAGGAATGTTGGAACACATTATTCACTTCATCAAGTTATGCACTAGCAAAATACTGACAGTTTCTAATGCAGTTAACATTCATACATCTTCATTCTTTGCGCATTATTAAGGATCAGGTGTGCACTTGTTGCAGGTTATTTGGACTTCCTGCCTAGGCTCACCATCCTATTCTCGTTTATGTGGTTCTGCTCCATCGAAAGTTGTCGGCAGGTGGCATTCATGAGTAAAAGAACAAAGTAGTGTGCTGATTTTATCACTCGGTTCAGAAAATGCACGTCAGATACCTCAAATAAATTTATAAAATGAAACCTTATGATGCAACGTGTCTCTCTACGTGAGATCGGTTATAACTTATTGAACAAAATAAGAAAACTTAAGGTGTACTAACTTATATTAAATACAACTTTAGCTTTAACTAAGAACCAAAATAATTAGAAAACAAACTTTCAGCATTATATCTATGGCTTAATAATCTGCGATGTTTGGCTAGTTTTCATTTTTTTCGCATCTTTAATGTATGCATTATTAAAGCTCAAGTGTGTACTTGTTGCAGGTTATTTGGATTTCGTGCCTATGCTCACCATCCTCTTCTCCTTTATGTGGTCCTGCTCCATCGAAAGTTGTCGGCAGGCGGCATTCATGAGTAAAAGTACAGAATGAGAGTAATATATAAATATTTTGAAAAGTATTATTTGCATATAAATAAATATTAAGTCTTAAAGATATGGTTGAAAGTTTGTTTTCTAATTATTTTGATTCTTAGTTAAAGTTAAAATTATGTAGCGCATTTTACTGGCTACATATATAATATATTGAAAAGAACATAGATTGGGAAACATATAGATTTATTTATAGAAAAAACAATAGTTAAGATAGCAATGGCTTACAATAATGTAGTAGAAACGCGTAAGGATTTTGATCCAATCAGTTAGCCTTGAGAAAAGAGACAGTGGCTACTAGGGCTGCGTATTCGCCAGGTCACAGGTAGAAGTTTTTTCTATAAAGAAGAACAATTAAATAATTACTAATAGAATCATATATGACAAGATATATATGTAACTTTTAACTGGTCTTGCTTGATAGGGCCTTCAAAATATTATCAATTAAACACTCAGGATAACCAGCTGTTAATAACAGCAGTTGATGGCTAAGAANATATACATGTAACTTTTAACAGGTCTTGCTTGATAGGGCCTTCAAAATATTATCAATTAAACACTTAGGATAACCAGCTGTTGTTAACAGCAGTTGATGGCTAAGAAACAGGTGTCATCAAAAGTATTATGGCTGGTCACATTCCCCTTTGGTACTGCCAGGGCATTCAATAGTACATACAATTCTAAAAGCAAGAGCTTTAAGAACAACACAAACCATAGAAATCGATCAAGAGGCAAAAGTAAAGAGTATTATTTGCGCGGACCCCACTATAACTTTAGTGCAGTTCCCTGGGTTGCACACCGAAACTAATACTGCACGTGAAGAGTGATTACTTGACCAACCTAAAACACTGATATCTATCAACTGAATTGTAATAAGATAAACAAAACAGACAACCTGGGTGTAGCCATCCATAAACTGAACAGATGCTCACGCCGTACAAGGCGTCATGACAAATTCTGATTCAAAAATATATTAAAGGAACTAGTGGAATATTATAAGTCCCTAATTAAGACATTATAACTTTTCCACGCCGGTGGCGTATATATATCTCAACAGAGTCTACAGTACTGAATTACAATATTTGAAAAACAAGCAATAAAGGGACTCGTCCCGCATTCTAAAGGACACTGTATTTAATAAACAAAATAGAGCTTGAGTTTAGCAAGTCAACAAGACTTGAAAATGATTAACGGTCAACTAGACCTACTATCAATTTGAAAGAAAATCGTCTCCGACATTATACAAAAAACTAAAAGGGTGCAAACAGATATGACTCATCTTTATAACAAAACATAGTCTAACTCATAAGGACTCGTCGATTACTGTAGAATACTTATTACATCGAAGTCTGTGGTTCCATCCATAGCTGTGGTAAATCCCACGGCCTAGACTTCATAGGCGGTTATTGAAAATCGTCATCCTGTCTAAGTTGGCAGTGTATCTTATGCCTCCATCTTCATGGTCGACGTGACGAAACTGCAGTCCTTCCTTCAATGCTGGGATACAGTAAACTGGCTATATAGTTATATGGTTATATAGTTCCCAACCTGATACGAATGGAAGAAAGCAGAAAGGATGATAAACACAAGAACATAGAAAGGAGAACTATGGACGAAGGCGGGCAGAAAGAGAGAACTAACAAGAAAAATTCACTCACGGAGGAGAAGTAGGAAGAAGCTTCCTTGGTTTACCACCAGGGTCGTTGATGAAGAGGAGGTCTTTGCGTCGATGTTCATACGCATTTCTTCTCTTCAACAGATCTAGTTATGATAGCACGTGGTGCAGCCACCATTGAATAGTTTTATTGAGCTTCACATTTGGGAGAATCGAATCAGCATACATCCTGAAGATGTGAGTACTCACCAAGGCATATTATATGGAAATATATCTGTTTTAATTCTGTTATTCAGAATCCATTATTATTTTAATAAGAATTGGTGATATAGATGTAATTTACTATTTTTTCATGTTAACCGCATGGCAATCATAAGTAAATATATTTGACATTATCCAATGGGAAAAGCAATGCTTTAAATTATTTTATTCATAACTATGTTAATATTAATTCTCTTCTTTGATATCTACTTCCGTATTTAACAAAAGCCAGTATTTTTGACCAACCACATGTTTGAATGTTTGAAGGTAGGGAGAAACGTAAATGTATTAGACTGCATCTTCAGAGTAGACTCAATTAAATATGTGAATATAGTTTATTTCTTGCATAAATTAATGAATTATAGAATTTTTTAAC
The DNA here is from genome assembly GCA_902141385.1 of Timema californicum. NCBI lineage: Eukaryota > Metazoa > Arthropoda > Insecta > Phasmatodea > Timematidae > Timema > Timema californicum. Next base: position 110,282 of record CABFOW010001919.1, read on the forward strand.
TGTAGATGACCAATATAACTGATTGACATGCTACAATATAACAGTGAGTGAAATATGTAAAGTAATCCATAACATAGAAAAAAGAAGAATAATGTAACAATATTCAAACAAACAAACTTACATCGTTAGGGGATGGAACATGATGTGTTAACACAATGTGTTTTCATTCAAGCTGCTATTTTTCACAAAAAAAATAATTCTAAATGAACAATTACAATTATAAAACCAAACCCTAATGTTATGGGTTACTTTCCACATTTCACTTGATCTAACTGTTATATTATCAAATATTCTTTATAAATTACAAAGCAAATATTGCAAGATAATAAAACTGAATGTCACTCCAAATTTCAATTCTATCCCAAATTTCTCAACATTTCAAAATTAAAATTAATTAACAAAGATAAGAAAACTCTTCTAAGGGATACAAATTCAATCTCAAACAACTATCTATTTAAACAAAGGACTAAATCATTGATAATTGACAGTGAGGACGCTATCAACTTACTACCTTCTGATAATAAAAACATTATCAAAAACATGGTTGCAAACCAATTACACAAGATAATAACCAAGCATAAACAAATTGGTAATTCATCAAACCAATCAAAAAACATTTCAGCCATAAAACAAAAACTAGATTCTAATGATATAATTAATGTCAAGGCTGTTAAAGGCAACACCATAGTTCTCCTGGACAAGGACTATATCTCCAAAACCCCAAAGTTTATTCATAATAACAATATTATTGAACTAAAAGTTGACCCAACTAATAAATATAAAAAAATCTCAAAGATGTCTTAAAGAAATTCCCATTAATAATTCAACCAAAAGATTCTTTCAGATTTATCAACATGAATCCAAAAGCCCTTACTTTCACATTGTTACCAAAAATTCAGACCACTGGTTAACTCTCAATGTGCACCTGCATACAAACTCGCTAAAAAGATATACAAAATTCTATCTGAAAATTTAGAACTTCCTAATGAATTCAATATAAAAAGCTCTTTCCATTTAACTGAAACTCACAAATCAATTTCCATTGGTCAAAATTCATGTCATTAGATATTTCCAACCTATACACTAGTATACCTGTTTCTGAAACTATCAACGTAATAAACAAGACCTTAATAGCAAAAAACCTTTCGAAAGATTATACAGACCAAATTTCTAAATTTGTAAAAATAGTAACCCAACAAAATATTTCCAATTTAACAATAAATACTCACAAGATGATGGATTGGCAATGTGTTCTCCAATCTCATGCATAATGTCAGAAATATTTTTACAAAAATATGATCCTATCATCTTCAACAACCTAAACAATTTACTTAACATCAAATTTTATTGTAGATATGTGGATGATAACTGGATTATCTTTGACAATGATTGTGACATTCCTTCCATCACCGATACAATCAACAACATTCATCCGAGACTATCTTTCACCATTGAAAAAGAGAATAATGAGAGCATCAACTATCTGGATCTTAACATCGCTAAGAATTCCCTCAATAAACTTTTATATAAAATCTCTCATACTGATGCAATCATATCCAACGATTCAAATCACCCAACCTCTCATAAACTAGCTACTTTCAACTGTCTAATTCATCGAATACTCCATATCCCTTTCAACAAATCCAATTACAAAATAGAACTCGACACAATCAAACAAATTGCAATAAAAAATGGATATTCCCATTCCACGATTTACAAAAACAAAAAAAGAAATTACGTTCAGATAATTTTTCTACTACTCTTATAAAGAAAACAATAGTACTACTGAGCCTAAAAAATGGATTAAATTTAACAAAATTGGTCCTGAAATCTATCGAATCACCAACATCATCAAGAAACACAATCTTAACATTGCTTTCCCCACCACCAATAATATTAAGAAAAACTTCACTAAGAGCAACTTGAATACAAATGATAAATATAAGAAAAATGGAATTTATCAACTTACCTGTGAATGCAACAGTATTTACACAGGTAAAACTGGACGGAATTTAAAAATTGGTTACAAAGAACATATTTCTGACTTTAAATTTAATAGAACAAAATATAAATTTGCATAACATTAAAAAAAATTAAACCACCAATCAAAACCGATCAAACAATGTATGAAACTCCTTCAGTTTTCTCACAAAGTGACAAAATTAAACGCAGCTAAAAATTTTTCATTCAAGCAACTATTTTTCACAAAACACCAATTCTAAATGAACAATTACAATCATAAAACCAAACCCTAACTAACACTTTAAAACATTTACCTAAAATATTAAAATTCTATAAACCCCACCTTTCCAGCTCTACCCTCCAGTGTAGAAAAAAAAACCTGTGAGTCGAGAAGATTAGAACCATATTCTCCTCATTCCCATCCATTTATCATTCCAACCTTTCAGTTTCCGAACACTATTTTTAGTCATCATTTCGCACACATACCTTTGTCTACCAATTATACCTCTTATTTCGTTTCTAGCTCTACAATTTTCCATTACACATAATCTGTGATAAACCACACATCGTTTCATTTTACATCTACGAGTCCTGGTAACACATCGTGTTCCATCACCTAATGACATAAATTTGTTTGAATATTGTTACATTATTCTTCTTTTTTCTATGTTGTGGGTTACTTTACATACTTCACTCATTGTTATATTATCCAATATTCTTTACTAAGTCTTTGATTTTAATTTTACATTCCCATGAATATGATACGTAAAATCGAATACCAAAACATGTCGGATAACTAAGGTTTCAGTAATCTCTATCATACACTGGAACACTGAGAGGAGTAACGGAAACAAAAATCTCAGATAAGACTTAAGATAGGTTTTATAAAAAAAAATAGAGTTAAAATATTTTCAAGAAAGTTATTTGATTACTGAAACTCTTACAATCCAAGCAATCACCAATGTTTGAATAGATATGTTTCAACTTAATGTTTTAATATGTTTTATTTTCACTTTCATTAAAAACTTGTTGTAAATTTATTATGTCATGTTTGTTAGTTTGACCAATTTGACTCATACTATATTAAATATAGTCAAGGTAAATATTTTAAATATCTAAGTGTGTTTAAGGAAAAACAAATAAAATTGAGTATAAACACCTTGTAAAAGTGTTAATCATAATGATATTTATCCTCAATATTCAATTTATTAGAACTTATACCTTTGTAAATTATTAACGACAACATCTAAGTCTTGGCTTTTATTATATTCATTTACTCCTTATGATTCAATTAAAATGTTTTCTAAAATGTTTTCTAAAATGTTATCTGGAAGTCAACGTTTAAGAGTTTTCTGAAAAAAAAAACAACCTTAAAATCAAATAAAATGAGGGTTTTTTTCATAAAAAACCATTGAAGCTTTTTTTCAAATATACTTTTTCTAATGCTGGGAAAAAATGGGAAAATATGTAATTTTGCTAAAGCTAGTAAAAATATTTCACTTTTAGTTAATTGGGACCATTTAACTGAAAGATTAAACTATATGAGAAAGGGAACTGAAGAATTAAGCATGCTGATTCAAACATGGCCTATTATTACCCCTTAAACAAGGGTTTTGAAGTGACAAAAGATGTATTTCCCCATCAATCTTAAATCATGCAATTTTAAAAATAAGTTATGTGAGTTCACACATTATCACTTTGATGAAAAATGCATTTTTTTACTCTCTTCTTCAATCAAAGCAGCCTGGAATAATGGAAACTTCTTCTGGAAAACACAGGGATTTTGGTAGTAAGAAATTAGTAGCAACCCTGGTTATGTTTTCAATATGGCAGATAAACAGAACGTGGAATTAAAAGAGGGGCCACTCATCAGGAAAGTTGAAAAACCAGGACTTATGGTTGAATCTCTAGCTTCAGGAAAAACACAGGAAAAGTGCTTTAATTTTCTCATCTGTGGGGAATTTAAAGATGTTAATAGCCTTTATTTAAAGCTTTGACCAAAATAAGCTACATATATGAATTTTCTTAAACTCAATTTTATATTAAATTACCATAAACATTACACTACCTGACATATTTATCACTAACACAGTTGCCAACATGTCTGGTCTAGTTAATAAAAATTCACCTAATTAAAAAAAATAAAAGGATTTTTCTAGGTAGGTCCACATTTAATATTCAAAAATCTTTCAGATGGAGATCACTCCATATAGCTTCTAAGGACATTCATATTTCAAAAAATTGCTTGGGGGGAAGACAACTCCATATACTTTAGCTTCTTGGGGAATCTAATTTTTAGAAAGTATGTGGGTGAAAACCACTGTGGAGGAGTCTAATTTCCAAAAAAATTACACAAGAGGACCACTTCGAATAGGTTCTAAGGGTTGCAATTTTTAGACATTTGCCAGAGTATGGTCTCGTCACCCCATACTTGACTATTGGGGGAAGGAGTGTTTTAAAAATAATAAAACAAGGTTTTTTGCTAACTCCCCCCACTCCTGTTCACACATAAGGTTCCTCTGCCACTGGTTGTAGCACATTTGTATACATACTTTTCTTTAACTTGTCTACTTTATGCTCATGGCTGAGCACAAATCAAAAGCATAATCACGTTCAAATCCAGATCTTTAAAAAAATGTGATTACAACTTAGAATAATTTCATGGTTGTAGTCATTTTTTAGGGTAAGTAAGGGGTTCTCCTGGACATGCGGCAGTGAACCTAAAATTATAAGACCTAAAGTCACAATCCTTAAACTAAATTTCTTAACTTCATAACATCTAACTTTATAAGATCTAACCTTATTATGCCTAATTTAAAGCTCCTAACTTCACTAGACCCAAAAGTCCGGACCTAAAATTCATTTTTCAAAGATTACTTTAAAATATCCTTAACTGTTCAAACAGGCATTAGACCTAAAGGCACAAGACCTAAACTTCAACAAGATCTAACTTCACTGGACCTAATTTTACAAGACCTAACCTCACAAGTTAACAAGCACAAGACCTAGATTCACAAGACCTAACTTTATATGACATGCCGGCATAAGTCCTAAAACAACATTCTTTTTAACACACTAATAGGAACACAGACAAAGGTGTTGGTCTTGTCTTGTTTTCTGAGAAATGGAGGTCAGAGCTCAAATCCTGCGGGGTGTATCGCGCTCGTCAAGTAAGAAAAGATACCTCCAATTATCCTTAATTTGCTTCAATTTTTATGAATGGTTTGAGTTGAACATCGAGATATAAGACACACCTTTCGAGATAAAGTGCATTAATAAAAATGGCCACAACACTTGGAATGTGGAATAGTGCCAAGCTCAACTAAACTAGTTGGCCGCTGACAAGGAAGTTGGGATTAGAAAGGTATTTTTCCTAGATAATTTATCACTCTCTTTTCAAGCAAATGTGGAAACATTTCCACCAAATTCTCCCTTTCTCAGTCATTTTAAAGTATTGAAATTAAATGCGGATATTTCTAACGAGAAGAAAGAGGAAAATCTGATGGGCAGGATTGCCTCAATGCTAATAATCTCGCCAGACATGCTCAGCTTTTATTTAGGAAGTTAATATTTATTTGTCTGTCCTGTTCAAGTATACTAGGAGTGTTTTCCCACTTATTTGTCTACTCATCCTTTCTTCACATATTTTATCGTATTTAAAATAATAAAATATAAAAAGTTACTATAGGGACATATTTATTTATAAATAAAAGTTAATTTTTCGTGAAATTAAGTTGTACAAGTTGTATTAACTTAAAGTGAAAGACATAAATGTGTAATATAATGTAAAACAAATGAACAATATTTGAATAATTTGAATAAGATTGATAATGTTATTAACAAGTTATAATACATTACAATTAAAAATATCTTGAAGTTATAATAAACATCTAAAAAAATTCAGTAACATATACAAATGATAGACTTTGGAGTCAAATATTACACTTAAAGCTATGTTTTTTTTTAAAAAAGGATGATGTGATCATGCAATATCTTATGTATATATTGATGTGAAAGACAGAAATGTTATTAAATTTTGATAAAATATATAAAAAATTGAATTTCTTTCCTATCTGTGTTTCCCTATTCCTTGGTTACTGCTGCAAGTGCCGCAACATTACTTATACAACATGTTTCGATGCTACGACGGCATTATCCTTAGGGTTGATGAAAAAATAATTGTGTTTTAACCATTATTTCATTTGGTATGTTTCGTCTTTTCATCATCAATCAAAGTTTAAACTTTTCTCTTATTGTAACTTAAATATTCCCATAAAGAATTCCAGTTTTATCCACCCCAGAAGGTTAAGACAGCTCGAGGGCGGAAATGGCTGTTCTCCTACAAAAGACTGGCTGCCATGAACTTCTAAATTAACTAAAAAAAAATTCAAATAATTGGATAAAACTATGATGGGAAGATTAAGATGAAGAGGATGACTTGGTATATGCTAATTAAACATAATTGTTAGCAAATATAGTGACAGTAATTTTCCATCCTACTAAAATACTTATTTAACTTGTGTATAATGATTGTAAAATATTTTATTTCAGGGAAAAAAATAATAATAAAAATGGCATCATCAAAATCTGAAAGCGAAATTGCACCCAAAAGAAAACAGGAAAAATCTCCAATGAAACTTCGCCGCAACTACAATTCATTATGCATTGAGGAAACCGATGAGGAACTAAAGTATAGGCGGAAACGCTTTCCAGGTTTGTAAAATTTATTAAGGAGAGCTTTGGGCCATTCCATGTCAAGTGGTCCATATTTTATCTACTCTTGGACATGACCCTCATGGATACAAATGAAATTTGGAGTAATTTTTATTACTACTAAGATAATTGAAAGTTTTAAACAAAATAGTTTTCACTTTATTAGTTTTTGAGCTACATATTAAAAAAAAACCCAGCTTTTCCAAACATTACATTTACTTTAACTTCTTGCATGCATGCCAAATTTCAACTTGAGATCTCAATAGTGTACCGAGTTCCTCTCCATTGCAAGTATTATCCAGCAGTTTTAAGATAGTCTAAAGGGTAACTTCTGGTTTCGACGATAAAACAAATGTAAAGGAATCCAGTAACAATTTATTGTCCTTAGTAGATAAGTTTGTTGTCTTTTTCACCCCTAACCAAACTTTCCCTTTTATAAAGAGACTACATATTTAGACAATTAATTTAAAAGGAATAAAATTACCTAGAGCAGAGATATTTTTTTTAGCTCAAACCAAACTAAGAGACTTTGCCTAGACTGAAAGATAGCGCACAGATAAAAAAGACTAAATTACAAAAAGGGAAGATTTGGAGGCTTGCACCAACACGTGGTTACCCAAAGGGATCTTTTAAATAATTACAAGTTTACAAATATGAAAGATTTAGAATTTATTAGCAAACAATTAACACTTACCGTTAATTTAAGAAAAAGAGAAAAGGTTCACATTCATCATAACATTACCGATTTGTATAAAATGTTACATTATTCAGAAAAAGATTTCTCTAGTAAAAGACAAGACAAAAACAAAAAATAATAATGATAGAAATAGTGTCCAACCATAATGCCTAATGCCTTCATATTTATAATTTAGATCACTTGGTATATAGGATCACGAACATTACATTGTAGAAAACGAAAACCAGGTTACATTGTAGATAATGGTTAGCATTACATAAAGATTAAAAAAGAGATATAAAATAATAAATCTAAAGGCAAAATTAGGGAATTAAAACTACACAGACCTCTATCTCATAATATTAAAAATAAAAAAGAAAGCGAACACATGATGTATTTATAATCATACCCAACAAAAGAAACAAAAGAAAAATTAGCGTTTGTAAATCAGATACGAAAAGAGAGTGAACGAGACAATGGCATCACTTCCACGGACAGGAAGTCATATCTTAGGAGAGGCCATTTAGAGACAAGAACGCAAGACAGAAAAAAACAAGGACCAATGATATTATAGTTATTACCGCTAAGTTTTACAAAATACATTGAGACAAAAGGAACCAAAAAGGACCCCCTACCCCATTACACTTAGATTAATTACATTAAAAAAATATGTACGTAGAGATTCAATTGTTAAGAAAAGATTATTAATTTCTGTCCAGATCGCCACGTACTGAAAAAGTAATACAGAAACTATTTTTAGTTAAATTTTTGCGAGACATGCTTCGCTTCTCACCACTACCAGAAGATTCAAGGTCGATCAAACACATGATCAGTCTACATCTGTGAAAATCAGTACAATAGGATCATATTTAAAATCATTTTATTTTTGATACTGGAATACTTTTGAATTGGATACTGGAAAAATATTTAGCTTCTTATTAAATTCTGAAAGTTGAAAATTGACACCTGGACATGAGAATCGAACCTGGGACCTTTGGCTTAGTACACCAATGCTTTAACCACTGAGCTATCCAGGAATCGTCCTGTGCCCAGGGTCATTCTTCACTCATATTTTAAGGCAGAGTCTATGATGGACGTGCGGAAATCATCAGCTACTAATGTGTGATTTATTTTATTAAAATCACGAGCTATCAGATAACGTAGCCACCTTTGACTCGGAATTGGCTTCATGCTGCCACTTGTACCATTATTATATGGTAAGGGATTGCATATTTAAGAACAAAATAGCCGAAGCTATTATTTATGCTTTATATTGAGGAATTCTCCATCAATATATCATATTCTGAAAGTTGAAAAATGACATCTGGACACAGGTATCTTCTTATCAAGTGAAATGCTGGCTGCGGCGGTTTGCATCAATTTATCCATATGCAAACTGAAAATGGGAGTGATGGCCTCTTGCCTCACCGAGCTTTAGTCCTTTAAAATTAATACAATTTTTGGTTGACTTACATCTTAAGACAATGCTAATTACTTAATGTAAACATATTATTAGAAAAGTTTGTCGTCTAGAATAACTCACATTAGCTTATGCCTTAAAAGTATTATATGAGGGCCACAACCAACATTTATTTTGAGCAAGGAAGGTGTTTCTGCCTTTAGAGGCTCAGATTGAAGTCTGCAACAGCAGATTTCAATATAATTTTTAACATTGAACTCTCTTAAGTACATTAAAACAGAATTTATATTGTATTTAGGACTTTCATAAAACTCCAATAAACTACAAACTTAGAAATTGACGAGCAATACAAAATTAGATTACTACTCATACTTTCGGAGGGTTAGGGGGTTGAACTATCCAATAGTTGTCCCATGTTCAGGGTCATTCTTCTTCACTCATGACCAAAGTTGGATTGAAATTAGAAGCAAAAAGAAAAACAGCTGTTCAGAAAGCAAAGGAAGAGTTTGAAGTTTTTGAATTTGAAATGAAAAGATTGATAAAATTTTGTGATTGAATGTTAATTTTTGTCTTCATTCTAAAAATAATTTGTTTGTTGTTTATACTATCTTAATTTTTTATCATGTTAGGTAACTGCAATTAACTTTATTCCAAGAATTTTCTTCAATATTAATAATATTTGTCGTTTGATTTTAATTGAGAATTATGTGTCTTTATTAATATGTATGAACTAACAAATTCATTGTTAAAAAAAGATGACTTGGTGTGGAAAGGATTGATTGTCAGAGGAGGCTATTCAAACAAATTTAATGTGTTAGAGATGGGTCGAATCCACATCAATTGGATCTAAATCTTCATTTTACCTTAGATTCTGAATCTTAGAAAATATAAGCATAAATGTTTGCTTAGCTCTACTTTGTTCACATTAATAAATAAATAGTTTAGGTTTTTTTTTCTATAATTATATTGGTATTTCCCACTAGTATGCTTTAGGCCTATAATTCTCAAATATCTTTACAGATTGTGGGTCCCAGACATATTTAGTACATACTATATATATATATTTCTTCTGGAGAAATATATAGAGGTGTCAAAGGTTTGGTGTACTGACTCCACAGCTCTGTGACTAACAAAGATATGGAATTTGCAAATAGTGCTTTGAAGAATTGTTATTCAAAGTGAATACTACACAATAGTAAAAACATATTGTTAAAGAAACCCTCTTTTAGCTTTATGAAATACATTTTGTTATATTTGTAAGAAGGTACAGGAGAAATGGATAAACTCATATAAAATAGTATAGGCATTTTGTGAAATATTATGGGTAAACCTCACACAAATTGCAACAGAAGATCTAACAACTGTTTATTACACACAAACTGGTGATGGAAATGTTAACAAAATCGTTTAACTCAAAATATAGTGACACTGTAACGAGACACACATTTTCATAGGAAGATGATCTACTGACCAGTAAAATCATCAAGACCTATTGGAGATTTAAATCATTAAAAATTGCCATTAATAAGTAAATAGATTTTTTAATGACCTTTAATAGTACTTATTTGTTTAACACAAATATAATGCATAACAAGAACTCACCTGGTTCTATATTTTAAAGTAATTCAAATAACAATTGATATAATATAGTTCTATTTTTAAGGAAATACAATATTAACATACTAAACTAGGCAACACAAATTGTTTAGTTTTCTGATCGCTCAACATCATCGGCATGCCATTGAGTTTGAGATGTATTTTACACACTGATCCTTTGCAGTTGCTCAATGCAACAGAGCACTCAATGTCATGCTTTTTACATGTGCACCTTAGGCTGCTGTGATCTGATTCACGTCTACATCTGATGATCTGTAGGAGTTCTTGTAAGCTGGCTTTAAGTCAGTTTGAATTGGGATAAGCCCCCCATCTAGGTGGTAGAATCATTGGCAGTCCCATTAGAAGTACTAATAGCCAACTTCCCACAAAAGCGTTTATAACATAGTGAATTGAGTCCTACCCCAAGTTTCCCATTGTACAGGTATACCAAAGAAACATCTGACGTGGAAGCTGACAGTGTGTCACACACTATAGTTTGCTCACGGAAGTCATTACTGACTGGGAATTTTTTAAGGGCAGCTCTTTTACCAATGCCATACAGGCAGGATATAGTGTCACACCCGAGGATTGCATGCATGAAGAGGATGGATGAGCACACTCTGGGAGTTAAATTGTGCTCGACAGGCTTTTTGCTTTTCTTTGGCTCAGGTTTGAAGAAAAGGTTGTTTGATTCGATATTGGAATGTTAGATGAGAAGGATGAGGAGATCTGTATCATCACCAATTAGAACAGTGTTTCTTGTGTTGGAAGATTACACTGCTTTCTGCACTATGAGAAGATTAGAATCACCTTGTGAATGATAAGTTTGAAAGGTTTTCTTTTGCAAGTGACCACTAAGAATGTCGAACTGTTGCTTGTTTTTATTGTTTGCGAGGAACTCTTATTTCTTCATTGTAAGAAGCATTTGCTCATCAAAAGTCACGATTGGTCCAGTCCTTTCAACTTAGCGTATCTTGTGTGTCATGTCCTTGGGGGATGTGCCCTCATAACCATCAAACACGTCAATTGCCTTCGCATTAGAGATGGGCGATATATCACTGACTGTGATTTTTTCACCGATACCATTTGATCACTGTACCTCCCAGTTACTCGATCTCAAAAGTATTGGTGATTGAGATATCAGTGATCGGAGATACTCGCAATACTCGAGCTACGAAGCTAGTATTGCTTCTTTTTCTAGACACTCGAATAAATACTCGCTTCACGGCCTTTGT
>CABFOW010001920.1:0-81083 GCA_902141385.1 Timema californicum
GTATTTTAGCAGCGATAGATAAGATAACCTTAAGTCGGCTCCTGTAAAGTCAATATTGTTCACAATTATCGGTGAACAATAGCAAGATATTCAACTGTTGTAGATGAAGGATGATATAAGACCTAGTAGCCATTGGCACCGTGGTAAATTACCAAAATAAGGACTTTTGCGGGAGTTACGTACATTTATATAATAGTTCTTAAGAGGTTTTATCGGGCCAAGTGTAGCGATGACCTGTTTTAACTTGACCATTTTGCATTTCGTCTATTTGTTGTAAAAGGCATGGACCAATTTTAACGAAATTTGGCAGGGACATTGTTTAAACCTAGGTCCAACGAGGTATGTACGTATTTAAAAAAATAATAATTGGTTATCCGCTATAGCGTGGCGTCCGCTAAATAGTAACGCATTTCAATTGAACCGAATTTAAAATTCTAAGCAATCGATCGCGTACCTAGAGTTTTTTTTAAATATTATATCAACATATATTGCGAGACTGATGTCTTAAAACCACGGACAACGTTTATTATCTATGAATATAATTTACTATTTATATAGTATTATTTTTTTCTGCCTAAGAAGATAGTATTGTCATCTTCAAATCCAAGGAGAAATTATGTGAGATATTTTAACTTTAAATCCAAAGAGAAATATTAAGATTGTAGTAGGCCTAACGATAAGAACATTCCGTAATTCTTATCATGATAAACCGTACTTAGCATTTTTTGAACGGTGGGAGGGGGTCTATTGTTTAAAGTACCGGTACTAGTATACAATCTAAACGATGCAATGTTTTTTTAAAAGAGCTCTCAAAGAGATTTATGATTGTAATGGACGATCAAATGAATTTTAAATTTTTCGCTAGGTACTGCATTTTTATCAAACCGAGAATAATACGCAAAGAGGACATGATTGTTTATTTTTGCGCTCTATTCCCTCAAAACCTGTCAAATAACACTAATAAAATGGTATCAATTTTTTGTATGAAAAAAAAGTGTATTTTCTGAAATAATTTGCCCCTCAAAAAGTAAAGCATAACTCAACCCGATGGCGATAAATTTGTTAATGCCTTGTAACTTAAACAATTATTTTCTTGCCAGTATCTAGTTACACGATTGTTGGTTATTTCCTAACATTTACACGCTTGTGAAATACCACATAGTTAAGAAAAAAGAGTTAAAACTTTCTATCCACCTAGATATTACTGTACTATTGATAATAATAATTCAACGTGCGTTCAAGTCACATTTCAAGACTATAAAACACTCGTAACTCTTGAGTGCATGAATTATTTATTTTAAAAACCATAAGCACTTTATACTCGTTCGTAGAAAACGTCTGAAAGGTGACCACTCATGACAATAAGCTAAAATACTCGGAACAGAAGAGGTCAATGACTCCACGATCAGAATTCATGTTTCTAGCGAGTTGGAAAAAAATATGCCATGCTCATTCTTTAATTTATGGCCCGTTCTGCAACGTAAGGCTAAGTAAGATTTATTTATCGTACTTAGAAAACGAAAGGTCTCGTTTTTATATTCGTGTTGACGGGCGCAAATATTTATACGTACAAAATTAAACTTTCAACAACATGTATTAAATTACACGCCACAAAATACTATGACGACTTCATTATTGTAACCAGACACCATAACGTAAGTAATTATGCCAAACATGTTTATAAGTTTTGTTGATATTGATACAAAAGGGAATTGATTCTTATGTGAAACCACAATCTACATCAAATGTACCCATTTAAAGTTTAAAGACGAAGTTATCCACAGCATTGTTTTACTTCGTGGTATGAAAAACTCACACAAAGTACCGTCATGTTAATTATATTTGACCCACATCGGTTGTTGCATGGTCTAAGGCGTCACTATCACAATGTAGTAGACTGCCAGTGACGGGGAGATCGGGGTTCTAAGCCCGGTTGAACATATGTATGGCCTCTAAATTTTACCTTCACCCCTAACCCATTGGTGAATACATGTTGACAGTCTGAAAGAGTAATAATAAGAAATGGTGCACAAGATAATTACATCTGTATTTGATCTACACTTACCTTCGCCTAGCAAATCGTTTGTATCCCTCCCTTGAAAATAAGCCTGTTGAAGTTGAACAGGTTGTTGATAACCGTACGCCGGCAACCAGTGGTTGATATCCATGTTATCGGACCATTCTGGGAACGAAACTTCCGCCATTGCCACCGACAACCACCCACAACAAAGAAACACTCATCAGACAGAAAACACCACGTTATTTCACTGAAAACACCTTCTCAATAGCACGGGACGCCAACACCACAAGCTGTCAAACAAATGCTTTTTAAACTTGAGTGCCACGCGACGTGGTCTCAAAACAAAACTTTTACCAACACAACAAAACAGCAGACTGTCACCGCTCGAAACGCTTTCGAACAGAACCCCCTTCCCTTCTCTTTGCAACGCGGCATCGGGTGTCGGAAGGGAGCGGGAGACTTACAGCCAATCACAACGTCGAGTGTTACGGCGGAACGTGATCACTTTCCGCCAATCGCGGCTGTAGAACACGATTCTGGTAAATTCAAAACGCACGGAACGTCAAACGCTGTTTTCAACTTGACAAATAACTTTACAAGATCTCAAGTGAAACTATCTAACTTGATGTAAATATCTGTCATAATCTATAAATGATTGTAAACTTATCTTCTGATTAAATGATTGTTTTAAGTCAGTAAAAAGAATCAAAATATAACAATTGTTATGAAAGAGCTATCTAGACCAATTGTTAGACCTTCATTATAATTCTTCAAAATCACAAATCTTGTCTTTAATAGTTAATCAAAATCAAAACGTTAAACTTTTGAAAGTTATTCTGGACAAATATGTATGATTAATTTGTTGTTTAACTTTTAGTATTATTTAAATAAATGATAATCACTTGTATTTATGAAATATTATTGTGAAATAGTAAAAAATTATTTTTATTTTCACATTTAGAAATTGATTTGAGGACCACTTTTACCGACATATATTATTTCCGTATTACACAAACAATTTTTTTTAAAACTTTATCATTTTTCACTTTGTCTTTCACGAATACAGATATTCTAAATATAGGCCCCAAATTTGGAGAAACTCCTACACTCAATCTAATTTTTGAACGGGTAAAATTGCCCTCATCTATAAAGCTACCTGTCACCAAAAACAGGACAAACATGTTTTCTAAAATTACCCCAGAATCACAGAGTTTTTAAAACTGCACTCTCTTTGCCCCTTTCTTAGTGTCAAAAATGTGTTGAAAAGGCAGTAGAAGAGTCAAATCAGAAATTGCCAAACACCGAGAAACCAAGTGCGCTTATAACGTTCCTGGATTTGTCTGGTAATAGGGTAGCAAACAGGGGAGGAGCAAAACACCAATACAATGTGTTGTGTCCCCCCCTAATAATAAATGACAATTCTATTCCTAAATATCCAATCTATGTTCCTATAACAGTTACCTTTCGTTTCCCGGGAATTTAGCTCTTAATAGCATTAAAAATATGTGGAGTCTTGTACTTATTGGAGGGAAAAAGTCAACTTCTAAACTATGTTTACAAGTCTATATATGTGTAGGGTCATAAAAATAGTTTTGTGTTCATTCCAGTAGACAACCAACTTGTGTTAAGGGTTTTGTCGATATTTAACCTAAGGGCAACATCTCAGCTACATAGATAGGCAGCTCCCTTGAGTCAATAATTTGAGTGTGGTCTGAATGAACGCACAATTGAGAAAAAATTTACTTTTTATTTGCAAAGTATTTTATAACTATACTTGCTTTGTTCGTTGGGGGCTCCACCCCCAAACCCCCAGTGAGTTTTCTTTGCAAATGGATGTAAACTAATATAATTCCAGAGCAGTGTTTTGATAGGTCTTACCGTTTATCCACAAGAAACCTCCAAATAAAGGTTCGCACAGACTAAGTTAATGCGCCATTTTTTTTTTCGGGGGTTGAAAATTAAAATTTTTCAACTTTTTGGATTGTTCCCGTCGTTTTCAAGCTAGAAGCTTTAAGGTTGCCAAATTCCAAGTTTCTAGCTCCTCTGGAAGTGGGTAAACATTAATGTCAGTGAGTGAGTCAGCCATGTTGGTTTATAGTAGTATAATTACTTTTAAAAATGTTTTATATGTCTAGTATGAGAAATATTAAATTGTAAAACAACGTTTAGAAACATCTACCCAAATTAACTATCATGATTGCTAAGAAAGTTCCCATCTGAACTAATACAATGTATCCAAGGGTGGTATAAACGGCACCCATCGCTTCTCTCTCAAGACAAAAGCGTTACCCTCATCCCTGATATGTATTAACATGTCATTGCAGCGATGGCTGCAGATTATATGCAGTAAAATGTATTAAACACTTTTTATTGTGAGAGGTTCTATAGAACGAGCCCTCGCTAAACTTTCCAGTTAAAGGTTTACTCGTCAAAGGCTATCAACTATCCATAGAATTTGAGTTTTTGGTGTTTCAATGTGTTCAAAACATATATTCTGTCCTCTTCACACTATGAGAACCTCAGCTCTTTATGTCTATCTCAACGTAACTGTTTAGTGGGAGCAAATTTAGAAATAAATATTTTTACTTTACATCCATTACTGTGGCCTGGATCAGTTTTTTTTTATTAAAACCATAATTATATTTTTCCACAAGCTTCATACGCCTTATAATCTAGCTTAAGTCTATGATAGACAAAACCTCCAGTCCAGTTAATTCATCACTTTGAAAGGTAAACCTATATTATCATAAATGATAAATTTTCGGCCCTGCCAAGAATTGAAACTGGGACAACTTAGCTCAGTAGGCCAGACATGTTACCGACTGAGTTAAGGTGTCGGAAGAGAAAAAAATAAATATCTTATTTACTAATAAACAATCGTACGTAAATCAGCTTTTCCATGGTGGTTCAACAAGGAATGTGATTGAACCAATGAGCCACTGTGCCACAACAGAAAAGATGGAAATTCAAGTTTCTGTTGGAAGTTACTCCTTTTTCCCCCCCGACATCCTGAACCCCCCAAACTTTAAAATCCCGTTGGAAGTTACTCTTTTTTCCGGCATCCTGAACCCCCCAACCTTTAAAATAAGTATTAGTTTGACACAATCAATTTAGCTGTTTTGTTGAAATTTCAATTACCGGAAATGAGATTGCCAAATTATGTATAAGATATATTGTTCTCTTTCTGTATTAAGTTTTGCTTCATTCGTTTATTTTTTTTACTATACTATTATTATTAGCACAGCATCATACTACTCGTTCGGGTTATACACACTTACGCTAATGTGTAATGGTAGGGTGAATGTGAGGTGAAATGGAGGACCTACAGTTTAACGTGGAATCCGAACCACGGTGGAGGCCTGGCATTCCCCACATTCACAAGATGTCTTGTCAGAGGTGAAGGAAGGGTTTGGTAATCAGATAAATCTGTGCCGGGACTGAGGATTGAACCCCGGCCGCCAGCACAGAAGTCTTGACACCTTACCCCTAGACCGCCAGGTCACCTTTTTACTATACTATATCCATCAATGTACTCACTTATGAAAAAGATTTGTGGGTTTATTCTTGTGTTTTAGTGTAAGACAAGGTGCTGGCCTTAAGCTCGAATAAATAAGATATTATTTAAAAATTAGTCCAAGTACCTACCATTTATTTTTTTACTTATTAATACAAATTTTTTATGCACATTAAAATAAATTGACAACAGAGATTTTTTCCAATTATTTCATTTTTTATTTCATAAATCATTCCTTTACAAAATACAATCACTATAAAGTCTACACATATACAAGTTTTATTTACATTCATACTAATTTTACACACAAAATATTTTCTATACAACTTCAGGCTGAACTTAAATATATTACATAATGTTCAACTGATGCAAGTTATTTTGGTTGAGGGTTATAAAATGTTTGCAGAATGGACATATAGTGGAAAAAAACCTTTTGAAAAAAACAAAACTTTTTTGAGGTCAACATTTCCTATCATTTCACTATTTTATAGGTATTGATATTATCTATTAAAAATTACAACATATAGCATGAATTGATGTATAGATTTATGAAAAATATTTTAGTAGCATTTGTTACTGTGAAAAAAAGTACCTTCCTATCTAAATCAGACTGTACACTTTGTTTACCGTGTAAGGTAGCAATCTTAACTTGATGGATTATACTATGGTCTAACGCATGAACTACGCCAGCGGTTCCAAAACTATGGTCCACGGCCTGAAATAGTTTTATTCGGTCTGTGGATGTTTTGACTATTTTTTAATGAAAAAATAATTTCATTGATGACTACCAAATTATGGTTGGTGCTCCTGTATTCAGTACACAAAGTACCTACACCATCATATGCGGCCGGCGGAAGTTTTGACAACGCATTATTAAAACAGCCATACAGTGTTGTACAGTTCCTCAGAACTAATTAGCCACGATTCAAGTGTCTGTTGAGCGAAGTGGTTGAGGAATGTTGGGGAGGGAGAGGGTAATTAATAGATTTAATATGTGCAGCAAACATAACTACCCCCTTCCTCTCCAACGTTCCACAGTCCCTTCAAGATATATGCACACACCTAGCATTTTCAATATCATAATGTGGCCCTCCAGTCAATTTTGGGGACCCCTGAGTCACATCATAGTGAAATCTGACAAGGTAAGATTGATGCCAAGTTTCAGGGTAAGGCAAGTGTATATAAAATATTCATTCATGATCACTTAGGCTTGCTTACGGAAGATTTGTAATAAAAGTTGAATCATTTTAAAAAATAATCCACACAAAAACGTACTCCCTGTCTTAGCTAAACTTTATTTCGTTTTATATATTTTCAAAATAAATTAAAGACATTTTTTAACCAAACAATTTTCTTTGGAAATCTGCATTATAATAATTATTTTAATGCGACACATCTTCCTGCCTGGTTGGGTAATATCAGTAGCTCACCTTAATTTAATAAAGCAGGATGAGTAGGGTGAAATTTAAGGAAATGCAAAAGTATTCATCTATGAGGTTATAAGACTATAATGATAAAAGCCATCTCCAAAAGGACCCGGCCAAGATTCAAACCTTGACCTACTGAGACAGCCAAGCAAACTGACGCTGAGCTAACTTGGGGGGTGGGAACAAATTAAAAACGGGTGACACGATAGAAACATAGCTAGGGCAATAACGCTTGCGTTGCAAATACAGCAATACCTCGACATTCGCTCTTTTGTTACCACAATGCGCCATCTTGTCTCTTTCATCGTTCAGTCTTTGAAAAAGAGTCATTTGGTGGGAACTTTTTTTAAAAACTGCCAGCATGACCATCTTATATTTGTGACTATGATAATTACTCTAACAGGGTACGGAGGAGGAAGGAAGAATTTAAGTGATAATTTACATGTATTTGCCTGCTAGGAGAGTGGTAAACCATTTAGAAAAAAAACTCGGTAGACCTGACAGGGATTCAAACCCCAATCTTCCCGTCATCAGCAGGTAGCGTCAATGTTCAGGACATGCTTTGGTGTTTATTGGTTGCCCTTATGCACTTGCAAGCTATATTAAGACCACGCCTCCCCTTTCGTCAGTTCTCAGGTTCCCGACCCGACAAAAGAATGAGGTATTGCTTTTTTGTTTATTAATGGAAGACAAACAAAACCATTTAATTATCAAAAATTTTTGATATTCTGCCTGATCCCAACTTATAAAATACCTTTTAAGATAAAATATGTTTACACTTGTGACGGAAGTTTTTATAGAACAATATATATTGCAGTCTTTTTTTGGGAAGTAATAGTTTTTAGTTATTTTAAGAAAGAAAAAATCATCTTTATTTGTAATAAAATTTGACTCTAGATCAATTATTTGTGATATTTTTTTTCCCTCTGGAGGAAACATCTTTTGTGCAAAATGCATTTAATAATTTGATTTCTAAGAACAGCAGTATAAAATATGGCACTAGATCTAAACAAGGTTGGCAACAAAGTAAAACAGAGATAAAAAAACACTTTGTCACCAACTCACAAGATTAATAAAATATTGCATTTAAATACAGCATTAATGTATTGTAAACAAGTAATCACACTTTTTTTTTGCTTAAAGAAACCATACAACTTACAGTAAAAAAAACCTTAATATATTTGTGTTTACTTTGTTACAAACTTGTGCCTATACAACATTTGAAAAAAAGTATTTTGACAATTGTGTAATGATTTTTAATTTGATTCACACAAAAAGGGTTTAGTTATATTTATATAAACAAACTAATACAAGGTGTTCAGCTAAACTGTATTTTTAAATTCTCTGGAGTATGCGGGCACCCTTCAGGGGGTATGCGAGGAGCTCTCAAGGGAAAGTTGGCAAAATAACAAGGGACTTATGGCAGTTACCGTTATCTGGTTATTTTCACCCCTCTTTTTCCCCTATTTGCTCGGCTGGAGATTTGATTTCTGAGAGTTCTCAATCATCTAATTGACACCTTCTACATTGGCCGTTTATGATACCTTTCTGACCGACAAAGCTCTGTGAGGGTGGTTTTTCATCCATGGTGTACCTAAAAATAAGTACCGCAACAAGCTAGATTTGGAGCCGGACCTCCGCTTGAAAGTTTAAAATGGACAACAACACATCAAAAGGTTGTGCCAAACCATGCAATCACAGACCTTTCACTGATCAACTTTGGGATGCATAATATATCAGCTCCAGAATTACAATTTAAAAATGTGATTTGAAAATATAATATATAAAATTTAGGTTTACTTTTTTTCTTTATTTTTGAACAAATTTGCGAAGAAAATGTATAAAAATTTTCTACATAATTTTAACAGTAAATTTATGTTTTTTTAACTGATCATTACGATTTAAACCTGTCATTTGAGAACAAGAGGTATAATCTAAAAGAAGTTTGAGAACTGCTGGTTTAGATGAAACAAAAAAAAAACACAGTTGTACAATACAGTCACGCTTGCATTGGGGTTGGTTGCCGTCATTCAACTGTTGTGAGGTACGAAATGGTAGGTCTCCTCAGTTTTGTCAATGATATGGTATATTGTACAGTACAACCTGTACGTAATATTGCAACTAGATGTCAATAAATTACATGTAATGATTAGTTGTAAATAAACCAGACATCAGTAACAATGTTAGACACGTTTAGACCCGTATCCCCCTAGACTGGTTTCGCAGACCACACATTCACCTATCTCAAAATGTTCGGTAGAGCATCCCCTTGTCCTGTTTAATTTTTACACGCTTTCACTGAAACACCCTGTATAGAAAGAAATACGGCATGTTTTAGATTTATTAAAAATTAAGTAAAGAATTTAATAATTCAGTTTTTACCAATAATATAAATGGAAAGTATACAACACACCTTAAAATTATTCTTGCACGTTCCTGTACATAGCTTTAAATCAGATATTTAAAAAAAATTTGAAATGATAATCACATCAAAAGGTTAAGAGCTATTAAACATAATGTTGTGTATCAGACTAAGAGATAACAAGAGTTTTAAAATACAAGAAATAACAAAATAAGGTTCGTAAATCAAATGGTAAATTCAAAGTTCTGTTAATAAATAAATATAGCTCAACTAGAGCCAAATTGACAATATACAATTATCAGGTCTAGTCAGATATGTATTTGTTATTGCATCTTCGTCTAAATAGGTAACATAACGAAAGTAACTCAACTCACAGGTTGAAAACACAACGACATCCTTTGACCAGAACACAATCAAAGATGAAGAACAGACATCAGCACCATGACAATATGGCTATAAATGGCTTTGACCCTTCACATTTATTTCAACGGTAAAAGGCAAACTTTCATGAGGTTGATAGTTTCCGAAGGTTTTAAATGCCCTTACTAACTAAGGAAAATATTGAGCATGACCAGAATATCGCACAGTTTGTAAGTCGGTAAACTATCCGGCGAGTCTGTGAAGTGTTTTTATTTACGTTGGTAAACTATTTAGACAGAAATAGTTTAAGTAAAAATGGAAGCTCGGATTGTAAAAGAGTGATTACACACTCACAAATTATTAATATGAGCCAAAAATTATGGGAATGTAGCAAAAAATATATATATATCTATGTACTGTGGTCAAAAATTAAGTTTTTTGATTGCCGTCCTGCTGGACATTCTCATGCTTTCTTCAGCACGATGGGACACATTGCTTTTTCAAATAGTGTAATGTGTTATATTTAAAAATAGTAGTGTTTTTAGCACAATGTAGAAATTTTGACATAAAATGTTTAATTATTTATAGAGAGATGTTCAAACTGGCAAAAAAATATATACACAAACAAGCTTTATTTGCGTTTAAACTAGTATAACAAAAAGGAGGAAAAAATTGTCAAGAAAAAGAGAGCAGGTGTGTTCTATGAGCCCAACATGGCCTCAGCTCAATAACCACGCACACATGAATGAAAACTCATGGGCTGTAGGAAAATGCAGGAACAAATTATGTCACCCGGTCCTAAGACCCGCGTTGGTCTGTGAGGAAAGTTCACTATGGGCCGCAGCGGGGCTCGACCCGTTAAACCTATTATACCTGAGCGAACAGATGGAGGTTGAATTTAAAATAACCGCATCTGTGAAGAGGACGAGGAACTACAATATGGCCCTAAAACACATTCGGTCAGGAGAGAGAATCCTTGAGTCAGGTGTAGTATCTTTTGAGATATTTTATAGGTTACGATTATTTGAGTGGGGAGGAAATAGAAACATTTTGGGACATGACAAAATTTAAAAAAAACTGCTCTTGAACCCACAGTTGAGTGTAGATGGATATAGAAACCATCCTGAATACACTCTGACGGGAATCTAACAGCAACCTCTCGGTTACCGACACACACCAGCCTCACTGATCCGTGTGGGGGCTCAATCACACTAATAGGCTAAGGATGAGAGAGAGAGGTGTCAACATTTGCATGGAAAGAGAATGTGAAACCATTTAGGGAAAAACCTCTCCCAGTACCCGATAACAGGGTTCGAACCGTGACCTCCCTGTCCCCCGGAAACCAGATTTGATGCGGGTTGGATCGTTAAGAGTTCTAGAGTCGACTCTTTGTAATATTTTGGCCATTCTATTTAAGCAGCAAAAGCAGTAACTTACACATAAAAACATTGTAACAAAGACAAATTAATATCATAACTATAAGGCCTAAATAAGTGAAGGGTAGGGTTATAACATGTTGTAGCAAATATAACATAATAGATGAGACTGGGGGGGAAAAAAATGATATACCTCATTTTATGAAAAAAATGTGTTAGCTGTAATTTCTGGTAGCTTGACTCTTGAACTACAAGTTGTTTTTATAATCAGCCAAGACCTTGATGATAGCTATTAATGACAAATATTTTGTTCGTTTTTTTTACATCTAGATTAATGAATTTAGTATAGAATCAAACAGTGAATATAAACCATCTAAATCTATGAAGGTTATCATGTTTTTACCCCAAACCCCCTCAAGGTTTATAGCACTAAGCAATCAGAAATTTGCATCAACTACATATTAATCAAGCGTTCAACCGTTAAAATAGTAAATAGAGCAACAATTATATTTTAAAACATGGAAAATGAGGAGAGAGGGACCAAATAATTAATATTTAGCACCGCGTCTTACTACCCGTTCGGGTTATACGCTTTAAATGCTAATTACTCTATTGGATTAGGAATTTGCAAGGTTTAACTAGAGGAAGTGAACCCGCATTTGCGTGGAGGGAGAGTGGAAAACCATTTAGGAAAAGGGACCAAATAAACTAATTAGAGAGTGAACCTACTGAGCTAAGTGATTATATCAGTACACCACATCTGAACTAACTCTCAAACACACAACAGTCAGTCCCCAGCACTGTGAAAGTGGAAGCCTCAATTTCCTCAATTCAAAGATTTTTCAGTTGTGCCAGGAATCAAACCCGAGACCCTTAGCTCAGCAAGTAGATGCGGTAGCGGCCGAACTAAGGTAAATACTAAATAGTTGTGTCAATAACAAAAATACCCCTTGAGAAAGAGGGAAAATAAATATGAGAAATCAAAATAAACTGATATCACCCGGAAAACACAAATGTTGAGTATTTTCAAAATTACTCATTTCCTTATCTTTCTTTTGTAAGCGTTCATGTTTTCATAATTCCCTCGTTTTCATTGTTTTAAAATATTAATTTAGCTATTAGACCTAATTATTATTATTAATTATACAATTATGGCATAAAACAAAACATATACATGTTCAAATATATACATACTGGTATAATGTGTGCTTTTAAGCTAAAATATCTTATATAAATTATTAAATAAATAAAAGTTAAAACTCTAAAACAAATGTTTCATTATTTCATCCTTGTGATCACAACACAAAATACTGTTACAAGAACACTAAATAAAAAGGTTGTGTAATACGTCAAAAATATAAGTAGTCATAAAGCTATGAATTCATAATGAGGAGTTATCATGATTCTTGATTTTATGCATTTCCAATCCATAGATATTAGCCTCAGTTTTCAATTATTGATTAAAATTCATCAATATTTACAGTTTACATATTTTTTCCATTAGCCCTACCTCACATTAAATATATCTTAATAATTACATAATTTCTGTACTATAATGTACAGTGGAACTTTGCTTATCCAAAACATCATTTTTTTTAGTCATTTTTATTTTGGGTGACAGATGTAACTAGTGGGATTCAATTTTCCCAGAATTTCGTTCTTTTAGAGTCTAGCCAGAAATTACGAAAACAGACATTTCCATGAATACCTCACCTTAACTTAACCATCTAAAGTGTGTATTCTTTCAATTGATAAATGACAGAGGGGCACAAGAATCGGACCTGGAAATTTTAGCTTAGTACGCAAAATTGTAATATCAAATAATAAATTATAAATCATTGGCATATTAAGCCAAAGGTCCTGGGTTCGATTCTCGTGTCCAGGTATAATTTTTAAATTTAATGAATACGATATTTAAATGCGGCTAACACCGTCATTAAAAAATATAATAATCTGGCTATTTATTCCATCTTAAAATTTAGTTGTAACAACCTAGGTTCTCTACCGATGTCCGCGAATCCTCGAGAAATGTATATCTTCCATCAATGACAAGCCAGCGAGTTAATTTATATTGTTTATTATCAAACTCAACCAAATCGGACCCCACCAAATTTCCTCTGTTATTAATCTCCTGTGTTTGGGTATTTAGCACGTCGTGGCACAGTTATACATCGGTAGAGTGGTCAGACGGATAACAACATAATGTTCGCAGCTCAGCCGCTATTATTATTATTATTATTATTATTATTATTACTATCATCATCATCATCATGAAACATGTTTATTAATAAACATATATTTTACCACCAGAACTCAAGTTTACAAACTATACAACATTTTGGTTATTCGAAATCAAATCCGCCCTCTTTATTATGGATAGTCGATGTTCTAGTATATTCGTATGCAATTCAAATTGAAATTGTAGAACATACCCAAAGAAAATGGCCCCGTTTGGCTTGAAAAAAAGTTTGTACAGTAAGAGCATAAATAATAGAATGTGATTCATCCATTATCATAATTACTTATCACCAGTCTAAACATGTTTCTTGCGACGGATTAATTGTTCAAGAAACCTCCTGATTCTACATCAATATTTTCTCGATATAAACCATCTAAGGTGGTATACAAACAAACTGTAGGTTGGGACAGTCAAATAACATTCTTTTTAAAATGATATTCATATAGAACAACGTTGTAAATAGCACTCATTAACTTCCCTTTTTATTTCGAACCAACTATAATTTATGTTATACAGAAAAATGGGGCCCACTTTTAGTCTAACCTAGGATGCATGAAAGAAACCTTTACGCTGGACCGGATGTGAATGAAAGCCAATGAAACCCTTACGCTGGACCGGGTGTGAATGAAAGCCAAGGAAACCCTTACGCTGGACCGGATGTGAATGAAAGCCAAGGAAACCCTTACGCTGGACCGGATGTGAATGAAAGCCAAGGAAACCCTTACGCTGGACCGGGTGTGAATGAAAGCCAATGAAAACCCTTACGCTGGACCGGGTGTGAATGAAAGCCGATAAAAAAAATCTTTTTAGGTGTTTTTTCTTAACAATATTTACGACATCATCGCCCAGTTAAGTGTAATATCGATCCCTCCTAATTTAAACCATGATTTAGCTCAGTGTTCTAGTTCAAATAAAAGTTAATCAAAAACAAGATCACCCTAAAAAAATAAAAATTAAAAAAATAAATTACATTATGTCTTCAACAAAATTTATGAGTGTTTTCAATTAAAAGCAAATTAAAAGATAGAATAAAAATATTAGAAAAAAAAACAGAATTTTCTAGCTATGTTCCTAATTTAAGTGGTTTCGGTTCTGTTTTTTTTTAAATCACCGTGTCTTACTACTTAGAATTCCAGCTTCGAGATGCACAAGTTTGTACACAAGGGCAACTAATTTTAAAATGTCAGCCCTCTGCTTGCGGGCGATATCGTGCAACGCTCATGACAAACAAACTTTTAGGTTTATTAATATAGATTAAAATACTGTCTTTAAATAAAAGCTGTGGATAATCTTTTATGACACCAAAATTGGCTTCATGAATAAATAGCGGAGTTGAGCAATCATATAGCCAAAACCACTTTTCCCTGGTTCTCATATTATTACCAACAAAATAAACAAAACATTTCAAAAACAAAGTGTAAAAATTCCTATGCTCACAAACCAAATAAAAATATTGTATGTACATGGTAAGTAACACCTTAACACTGTGCATGGAATAGACATCATATGCTTAGGACTTGTGCATAACATCATTTAAAATCAGCTCATATTTCATTCATATTTTAAAATAATTCAGTTTAATTACAGTGATAAAAATAAAATGTTTAAATTATAATATTCATGAAACAGAATAGAGAATAAAAATAATAATTACACAGTAGTTACAATATTTATAAGCATTCTACGTCTTTGAAAAAAACTGACATAGCCTAAGGTAGGGGTGGGTAAAAAGAGGTCAACTTTTTAGATTCAAAGTATATCATTTTAAATACTCTCGAAGCTAGATCGAAGTTTGAATATATTGATTGAATGGTTTGAAAGAGGAAATATTAATATATATTTTGTGCTTTAGACATTAAATATAATTTACAAGATGTTTAACAAACTTCGACCTAAGAGGACATGAATAAACCCCTCTAGCGTGTATGACCGTCAACTTGTGAAGTGCGGTGAAACGTGTGCGACATCATCAGTCGTCAATAATTCGTAATGCACTTATAGGCTTTAAATATTGCACTACAGAAATTATATTATCCTTTAGAAGGGTTTCAATAACTGATAAAAGTCATGATTGAGAGGTTAAATAATTACAGTTTTTTTGTAATGAGAACCATAATTTGTAAATTAAATAACACCGCAAAGTGACAGCAATTGAACATAAAATGTTTGTTTTAGCCTTCAATATTCTTTATCTGTGAAGCTTCATAATTGTAAAAGCCTAACTATTTTTTCAGAGCAAAGTTGAAGTTGGTGAATATTCTATGTGTTGCACACCCTTAACGTTAAGTATATCATGATGAGTTAAGAAGACTCCAGATAGGAATTGCGACACATTACCTCTGGAACATACATCCGATCATTAATCTTGTCGATATTGGAGTTCACAAAACAGGTTTCTCTTAGGCACATGGCATTGTAGGCGAGCCTACGTCTGACGCTCCAAGCAAAAATCGTAGTCAAACTAAAATGTAGCATAAAGAAGTGTTATCAAATTCTAACCCTTATACATATGTACAAGAGAAAAACAAGTTATTTAACTATATTTTTAATGGGGTGTTTGTATAACTTAAATTTGCTAGTGAATTAAATAGGTTGAGCCATCCTTACACAATTGTGAGAATTAAGATAACGACAAAGAACTTGATAATTAGTCATTTTAAAGCTCGCATCATAATTTGGTGGAGTTAATTTCATGTTTTAATTATAGTTAAACACTGAAAGATCAAGAGCTCTTGAAAGTTTAGAGCTTTAGTACAGTCAACTTTTAACTGAAATGTAAAGTGAGGGCTCATTCTATATTATTATTATTAGCCCCGCGTCTTACTACCCGTTCGGGTTATACGCACTTACGCTAATGTGTAATGGTAGGGTGATTGTGAGATGAAATGGAGGACCTACAGTTTAACGTGGGATCCGAACCACAGTGGAGGCCTGGCATTCCACACATTCACAAGATGTCTTGTCAGAGGTGATGGAAGGGTTTGGTAATCAGATAAATTTATGCCGGGACCGGGGATTGAACCCCGGCCGCCTCATTCTATAGAACTTTTATTAATCTAAAGAGAGTTTGAACAAATTTGGGTGCAATAACTTGCAGCCAATCCTTTAATGAAATACTAATATTAATTTATTCAAGTAGCGAATATCAGAGGATGAATCATAAACAAAGTAAAAGAGAATAAAGGTTGAATTTGTGAAAAAGAAAAGTTTTTTTAAGATAAGATGGAAGGAAAAGTGAGTAAAGGTTAATATGTTTGCAGTATTTTATGCCAATTTTTTTTCATCAAAATATATATAATTTGATCCTATTTACATTCAAATGATTTTTTTACATATAATAATAATAATAATAATATGAAAAATGTGCAACTAACATGCTAGAATGAAATAGAAGTGAAACAGTTAAAGATCATAGATACAGATTCAAATATCGTGATAGTGTGATATCTAAAACAGGTTCTATAGATGAAGAAATTACCATCAGGATCCATGAAACTGGTAACTTTTATGGCGCAATTGGAGACCTTATATGTAGGGCTGTCAAACTTAATTTCTCGATACTCTCGATTCTTACTGGTATCGAAAGAATTGAGAATTAATCTCAATATTAATATTCTCAACATATCATTGACAAAACCTCATCACTAATTTCCAAGTTTCGCATTGGGAGGGGGGGGTAACAGGCATGTTAGATTTTCTATACAATAATACTAGGAAAAATAATGAAAAAAGGAAATGTTCTTGAAACAAAATAGAGAATCCAAGAATAGAGGTTAAACTTAAGAATTGCAATCGAATAAAACAGTTGTCATGACATCTCTACTTATATGGAACAAGAATTTTCCGTGTCAGTGCAAGAGAACCAACTACCAAAACCTATTATACACCCAATATGACATATATAAGTGAAACATGGGCCACGGGGAATCCAGGCGACAGATATTAGGTTTATTAGGAGCATGGGCAAGACAAGAAAGAACACGAATATTGAAATCAGAAATTTAGCTCAAACCGCCGGGCCACAGGATAAAATAATATCTCGCATTAGGGGTGTGAAAAGTCCAATTTTTAACTTCAAACCCGCCTCGATGGCGTAGTTGGCTAACGCGCTTTTCGTGTTGAGCTCGACCGCTGAGAACTGGGAGATCGAGGTTCTAATCTCGGTCGGGTGAACTGGGGGTGGTTTTTCCTAAATGGTTTTCCACTCCCCCTCCACGCAAATGCGGGTTCACTTCCTCTAATTCAACCTTCCCAATTCCTAATCCATTAGCGTAATTAGTACTTAATAATATTTAGCACCGCGTCTTACTACCCGTTCGGGTTATACGTTAATTAGTACTTGAAGCGTATAACCCGAACGGGTAGTAAGACGCGGTGCCAAATAATAATAATAATAATAAATTTTAAATTAAAAGCAAACTCGTATCAAACACATGAAATATTCTCGAATCCGAATTGAAGTTTGAATATTTTTTGTTATTTGTTTTATACTCTAAATCTATTATATTTTGGTTAAGACCTAAAATCAACTTGAAATAGTTTTATTGCACAATTGTTTCTAGTATGTAGTTTTAATCTGATAAATCAAGTCACTATCACAACTTAAAATCCAATCACTTCAGATTTTTCCGCATGAATATTGTTTTTTTAATGTACAAAACAGCTAAGAATGACAATAATTGACCATTACTGTCATAGATTCATGGTTATCAAAGCCGGAAATATTTGAAGTGAAGTTGAAGTTTCGCACACCCTTATCTCACAGACTAATGGTATGTGCACATGACAAGAATGGTTGTCAACAGAATGTGTAAGAAAATAGACGATGGGAGATAAGAAGACCAAGAATGAGGTATAAGGACGCAATGAAGTCGGACAAGAGCTGGCCAGAATTGAAGAAGAGAAATACAATGATCGAAGTTGATGGTGGGGCTTTGTTTGCTTAACCAAGGAGTAGGTGGAATGAAGTGGAATGAATGATGGTGACGGTGATGCATTAGCAATTGAATAGACACTCTTTAAATAAAGAGAAAAATTCTTGGTCAAATTTGGCAATGCCCACGACGGATATTTAATAACTGTTCAGATGACTGCATGTAGAAAATTAAATTAGATGTATTTACTGTTGTATTATTATTATTAGTACCGCGTCTTACTACCCGTTCGGGTTATACGCACTTACGCTAATGTGTAATGGTAGGGTGATTGTGAGATGAAATGAAGGACCTACAGTTTAACGTGGAATCCGAACCACGGTGGAGGCCTGGCATTTTACTGGTGTAATAATGCACTTTGGCCAAATTTATTTTTATCTTTTTGCATAAAAACAACAAAAATTGCATAACTTGTTTTTCCTCTATCCCCACTTTAAATAATTAACGATTTAAAATGTGATGAAAATCTTATGTAATGTAAATTTTTTGATTAAAAAAAATTATATTTCACAAATTGGGATAAATTGTTTGACAAATTACAAGCAAATCAAGTCTTACCTCCTTATCTAGCTCATATTTGGTCTTGGCCTTGATAACTGGTAACTGAAACTGAATATAATAAACAATAAAATTATTAGATTCATAAAATTAGGATACATTTATTTAAGTTGTTTCAGTGATGGGTTATTTTTAAAATGTATTCAACAAAAATAAGATGTTTATAAATGTATATTTTAGTTAGGAATGTGCAAAGTCAACTTTTAAATTTGAAGCAAACTCTAAATGAATATATGAAACAATCTCAAAGCCAAATCAAAGTCAAAAATGATTTTTTTGTTGATTGTTTTATGGTTGAAAAAAATATTATACTTTGGTTAATCGTATATCTTTATACACAATATCACCTGGAAAATGGCTAAGGTCACAAAGAGTTTATAATATATCATTTTAATCTGATTATAAAGTTAATATCACAACTTACAATTTAAATTACCCCAGGTATTTTCATACAAATATTAATTTGTTAACGTACACAGTAGCTCAAAATGTCAAAATTAAATATGAATTGAGAATTTTAGCTATAAATATATTTATTGGAAAAGCTCCATTAATGTTGAAGCAATTTTTTTTTTCTCTCTCTAAGCAAAGTCATTTTAAAAGGAATCCCAAAGATCAATATAAAAGAAGCGTCTTATTTTAGTTTGGGCATGTTGAGACTGATGAGTGTGGAATGAGTATTGAATCAAATGAGTGTGTGGCTCAAAAGTAAGGGGTACACCATATAAGACGTGGTTAAATGTTATAGACGAATGTGTGAAAAAGAGAAACATCTAAGAGTTTTAAGAATAAAAGGGCATGTATGACTTGGTGTAAGGATGTTGTTGAAGAGAAGGGGGTATACAAGGATAGAGAAGTGTGGAGAAAATTAGGAGTTGTTTTTTGAGCAATTTGCACAGTTTCTTGCCTACCCCATAAGAGAACGATGTAATTGGGTATGTGTGTGTTTATCAAAGCTGATATTTTTTTAAAGCCAAGTCAGAGTTTCACAACACCCCTAATTTTAATTATGTTTTAATAATTAGAAGAGATAGGTTGAATTTTTTTTCTGTAATCTGAATCAAAGAAAACAGTGGTATGTTTGTTTTGTGTTTTTTCACTTTAATTCTGATTCTGTCCACATTACCCGGTAAATTTTTGGTCTGGGGCCTGTTTGTAAGGTTTTAAATATAATTATGTTGTATTCTGAAAATTGAAAAATGACACCTGGACACGGGAATCGAACCCGTGTCCAGGTGTCATTTTTCAATTTTCAGAATATGATATCTAAAAGGTGTAATCCTCACTAAAATGCATTAACAATAGTTTCGGCTATTTGTTTCATTATTATAATTATGTTGGGCTAAGGCACTGATGAGCATTAAAAAAGTCTAAAATTTTATTGAATACTCAAAAACCATTAAGGATTCTTGGGACTTAAGGATTCAAAGGGTTTGTCCTTAGTCATTGGTTTTATGTAAATAAAAAATGCTGTCATAAATTTTAAAAAGTCATTCCAGTCTATAAAATATAATCCTATAATTTTTCCTCAAACGTTGGCATATATAAAAAGGCAAAAACATCTCGAAATAGTCAAGAGAAACCAAATTAAACTTACCGGTTTGGTGTAGGACAAGTTTTGGAACCCAGAGCCTAGAACAAACGGTACTCCTTCCAGGCCTGAAATATGAATACAAAATAGGATACTTAATAATATCATTGGGTTTTGGATTTTTTTTCTAAAATTAATTTTAAAAGAAAATGTTTTTAGAGCAGAGTTAAAATTAGATTAATACTAAATTATAGGCATAAGCAATATTTTAAGCAGTTTGTCTCAGCTCCAGAAGCTAGAGGTGACAAAAAAATACTTAACTAAATTTTAGAGCTTGTGAATCAAAATAAATTTACATTCTTTACCTCTATTTTCCAGTGGCGGTTTGTCACTTTAGAAGCTGGGGGCTGCAGCTGATTCGGTCCTTTAATTATTTCTAAATAATACATTTAATAGGAGATATGCATTTCGGAAATATTTGTTAAAAATGTTTTGATTCAAACTCAATTAAAAAATAATACCACAAACATGAGGCAAAAATAAAAAAATTGTAAATTCACGCCAAAGTAGAGGAAGCAAGAGTGAGATGGTATGAACATGTAATGAGGATGTTGGAGTACATGAGATAGTAGAGGAAGCAAGAAGTGAGATGGTATGGCTGTATAGTGAGGATGATGGAGCACAAGAAGTGGCAATTGTGAACTTTTTAATTATTGTATTACTAAAAAGATTGAGTTATTTCAAATATTTTTCCAAACTAGAAAATTATACAATTGCAGGTTCCACACAGAAAAAAAAAGTTTCAAACTACACATCTTCTTAAAACATTCCTAAACAATGTGCTTGTAATGTTGTATCAAGGTATGAACTTAAAATACCATTATAAAAATTGCCTATTAAAAATTAATGTCATGTTTGGTGTTTTGGTTGTAATTACGCCAAAGAATTAAGAGTTTTTTTAATAATGTAAGTGGTAGATTAATATTCCTAGTGTCCATCCAGCAACTTGTGACGTCACAGAAACAGTATCGAGGCCAGTTAGTATCTTGGAGGCCCCGATCCAGCCATGGTCTCCTGGTTATGTTGGCACACCAAGCTCACCTGAGAGTGTAACTATATAATATCACGTACAAGGCAGATACAAATTCACACATTCGCTCTATAAACCAGCGACACTTACCGTTGTACGTTGCAAGCGTGGCATATGACGAGGCCGCCACTCCCGGAGGTCTGGGGGCAGGCCGCATGGGCGCCAGATTGATTAGTCTTTCATATTCGTGTGGAGAACTATCACCGGGCGACAGACCAGGGTACATGCCATTGACAGGCTTAGGTACGGGGGGAGGTGGTCTCAGAGGCTTGCCTGAGTTCCACTTCGACTGGGAGGGAGTGTTGTCGTTTGAAGGCGAGGGACTGGCGCTGGGGAATAACAAACACACCATACCAGAAAGAAATAGAAAAGGTTGTTTATCCTGCTTTTTAAATGAGTTATTTGGCATGCACTTTCTGTAAGAAGGTTTGAACCTTCAAACTAACTTAACCAAAGACACAATGAGCCCTAGCTTCGATTCATATCATCATTCAGCCTTTGTCGGGCTTGTTCGGGAAATAAGACTCTCCAAGCAATGTCTTCTTTCCTCCCACCGATATCTCTCCTCTCTTCGCCACTCTCCTCTGTACGCCCTTTAGCCCTCTGTCTCTTGGTCTTCCATTTTACCTCCTGTCCTCCCCTCTTCTACCCTCAGATCAAACCCTCGCCTCACATAGCCGGAATGAAAAATGTATTATCGGTGAAATCGGGACTCCCCTTTGATGGCCAGAGAGCTACTATTATTATTATTAGCACCGCGTCTTACTACCCGTTCGGGTTGTACGCACTTACGCTAATGTGTAGTGGTAGGGTGATTGTGAGATGAAATGGAGGACCTACAGTTTAACGTGGAATCCGAACCACGGTGGAAGCCCGGCATTCCTCACATTCCCAAGATGTCTTGTCAGAGGTGAAGGAAGGGTTTGGTAATCAAATAAATCTGTGCCGGGACCGAGGTTTGAACCCCGGCCGCCAGCACAGAAGTCTGACACCTTAACCCTAGACCGCCAGGTCACCTACCAGAGAGCTACTAGATGTTATGTCTGTTCTGGAGGGGTTCCATGATGAAGATGATAGTGATAACTTGATTTACCAGCCCAGGAAGGATTATGTTAATAATGTTTGCAATATATTTTGTTAATTATATTCAATGCTAGTCAGACACCTTAACTCAGTCAGTAGTGTGTCTGCCTATTGGGTTGAGGGTACCCGGTTAAATTCCTGGCATAGTTGAAAGTTTATCATAGATGAAAATATGGGTTTACCCTTTCACGTTGATAAATTAATGGCTGGGGACTGGAGGTTGTGCCCGTCCTATTCCTTAGATATATTATATGACATATGAAGCTACGACAGGCCTAGCAATCTGGTAGTGGAAAATGTAGGACTTGAATAAAAACCTGGCCTAGGCCACAGGATGGAAACATTTTATGATGATGATGATGATAATAATGAGGGGACAGGATTTTTGAGAAAATATACGGTTAATTGTTTATAAAAAATGGGTCTATTAATATTTTCTGATAGGAATTTTTTTAAGTGTATGTAGGATTAACCCTAGCTCACTACACCTTCACAGGGAAGATTACCACATGCAGCCTAGCACGTCTCTTTGTTAACAAACTGCTATCTCAAGGACACCGAGATAACGACGTGTGCATTACCTTCCATCGCAATTCCTTTATGATAAACATGATCTGATTATTCACAGATTTTTATCTTTAGAAAAAACACGATTAATAATATTAAAACAAAACTGATAGTTTGATAGATTAATCGATTTACTGAAGTGCTGGTTGATTAATAAAGATTTTAAAATATAATTTAAACATTACAGGTCAAAAATAATGTAACAAGAGAATATTAAATATCCTTGATAGGTAGAAGCCCCAAATAGTGGTAAATAATATTAATGGATTTTATTAAATGAATTTTACATGTATGCGGATTTTGTTTTTAGGAGAATAGCGGAATAGCAAGAGGTAACTGTGGTTCACTGGTCGATTGATAGGTGGTGGTGTCACATGATAGCTCTCTCATGTCTCAAAATGCTCAAGCAGATTATCCCCAGCCAAAGTTAGAAAATATCAGAGAGGAATCATAAAAAAATATAACCTTTGAGAACCTTCACAACGAAAGTTATGTCCCAGGCCATCAAAATGATTGACTCATCTATGAATATTTCTACGAACATGACCTTGACTTATTGAGAAGTTCTAAAGTGAGAGGTGAAGTTAGAACATGTGCCGATACGGCTGCCTACACTTTCACCAGAATCGCATGACAGTGATTTACAGGATGCTTGTTAGGATGATAAATATTAACAGTATTAGTATAAAGTTTGATTTAATTGTTTTTGTACATTTCCATACAATACAATAATTTCTTGATTTTGTTAAATTTGATATGGATTCAATATCTGCGGTGACCTTGTATAAGAAGGTCCAACTGTATTGCTATCAATGAACCTATTTCCCGTATTTTATGACTAGTACTCCCTGTTGAGGAGGGGACGACATAATTCCGAGGGGAGCATGTTGGTCCCCTCTCCCCCCGGCAGCTACAACCCCACGAGATAGTGAACTTTGAAACTAACTTGTAACGTAAATGATAAAAGTTAAAACTCTCCTTGAAGTCCCTCGCCGAGGATCAAATAAATATTATCCAGGGCCTTTTAGAGGTTCTAAGCCTGTGTTATTTACGCGTCTAGATAGCTATTATTGTGTCATATTCAAGCCCAATTTTAGCATAAGCTCTTTTTTGATAAAAAAAAAATAAGAATGATAGCGATGGATTAAAACTGTTTTAATATCATGCAGTGAAAATTTGCACATAGCTTTCTCCAATTTTCCTATTTACATGAAAAGTCTATAAATTAAATTTAATCTTTTATTAATTATGTCTAGCTATTGAGTGTTATTTTAAACATAAATATTTTGACTAACATTTTTAAAAACTTTTATGTTTCACATATTTTCTTAAAGATTAATCCAAATTTGTTTCTAGAACTATTTCAATATCATAGTGCTGCTGTACTGTGGTGAACAGGGGCATTGCTACAAACGCAACACAGAAATAAAACAAAAGATATAAAGAACTTCTTGTTAAGGGTGTAGGTGACCTGGCGGTCTAGGGGTAAGGTGTCAGACTTCTATGCTGGGGGTCCGGGATTCAATCCTCGGTCCCGACACAGATTTATCTGATTGCCAAACCCTTCCTTCACCTCTGACAAGACATCTTGTGAATGTGGGGAATGCCAGGCCTCCACCGTGGTTCGGATTCCACGTTAAACTGTAGGTACTCCATTTCATCTCACAATCACCCTACCATTACACATTAGTGTAAGTGCGTATAACCCGAACGGGTAGTAAGCCGCGGTGCTAATAATAATAATAATAATAATAATAATAATAAGTGTTAAGGGCGTATTAGATTTTTTCTTTTGTCACCAATATCCCTACTCTTTCGAGCTACACGCACATGTACTCATTACATTAATATGCAAGGGACGAGGAAGGTTGAAAATAATTTAGAAAAAACCACCCTTGGTAGACTCTACCGAGATTTGCAACCCCATATCCTGTCTTAATCAGTCCAATCGATTGTGAGAGTGACACCTCAGAGCGGGAGTTAACAATCCACTCAAGTTTTGATTAACGTTATTAACTAAGCACTGTTTTAACATCACAAACAAAATGGCAGGCAATCCTCATTTTCCCATGAAAGTGACTTTGAATGTATTTTATGTTTGTGAAAATTTCCAATATTGATCATACCTTTGCAACTATTTGTTTGAGATACAAAATAGATCATTGTTGAGTTGAAGTGCTGTCACAAATAATAAACTTTTATTCAAAAGATATTTTTATAGAACCAATAGTGTCCGAGCTATTAAATTGTTTTCTAAATAGGTTTCTGTAAGCATGTATTATTATTATTAGCACCGCGTCTTACTACCCGTTTGGGTTGTACGCACTTACGCTAATGTGTAATTGTAGGATGATTGTGAGATGAAATGAAGGACCTACAGTTTAACGTGGAATCCGAACCACGGTGGAGGCCTGACATTCCCCACATTCACAAGATGTCTTGTCAGAGGTGAAGGAAGGGTTTGGAAATCAGATAAATCTGTGCCGGGACCGAGGATTGAACCCCGGCCGCCAGCACAGAAGTCTGACACCTTACCCCTAGACCATGTAAGCATGTATATTATTACACTTATGCAATAATACATATTATTTTATTTCACAAAGCTTACAAGTTCTAAGTAATTTCTCCATTTTCAAACAAAGGCGAGAGAAAGTCTGTGTGACGCATCATTGTACCATTTATTTCTTTTAGAGAATTAAAGTAATTCAACTTCCGAGCTTTGGGTACTTGATATTGGAAAACGTTAGTGCGCTTAAAAATAATTATAGAGTTGGGTTGAATCCACTATTTTACGAATCCGACTCTCCAATTCACCTCCGAGTCCCAAATGTTGAATCAGAATCTGAACCTTGTAAAAAAGTATGAACATAATGAACATGAATATAAATATAATATATTTATATTAACTCTATGTTTACATTCATTATAACATTTAGGCATATACGTTCAGTTAAGTGTTAAATTACTGGTCTGGAGCCTGGTTGTTAAGTTCATCCTATTGTAACAATACAAGCCTTGTATTGTACAATGACTCCCCACCTAACCTAACATCACCAAGTAAATTGCCAAGAGACGTACTACCCACCCCCAGAAATTACTTTCAAATTAAATCTATAATAGTATTATTCACTATTATAGCCCTATCCAGCCCCAACCAGTATTCAAAGCAAANTACGGACTTGAGTCTCGAATTTGAAATTTTCTAGAATCCTCGAGTAACCTTGAATATCACTAATAATAATAATAATAATAATAATGTAGAGTGGACTATACCTGTATGCTAGTTGAGATGCTGGCGCAGATCTACAAATCTCCTGAGTCTGGCCCAGTTTGTAACACACGGTCATTCCGTTGATTTCCCTGCAACCAGACACGTGACACAGGCATGAGTCCCTCGCTCAGGAAACTCGCGGCGAGACATTATCGTTGAAACTTGCTTCATAACCAAATCATTCATTTAAATTTTGAGTGTGTGAGTAGTTGAAAAGTAAAGTGTTAGCAGTAATTTGAAATGTGACCTTTCTTGTCTAGTTTTCTTAAAACTATTATTATTAGCACCGCGTCTTACTACCCATTTGGGTTATACGCACTTACGCTAATGTGTAATGGTAGGGTGATTGTGAGATGAAATGAAGGACCTACAGTATAACGTGGAATCCGAACCACGGTGGAGACCTGGCATTCCCCACATTAACAAGATGTCTTGTCAGAGGTGAAGGAAGGGTTTGGTAATCAGATAAATCTTTGCCGGGACCGAGGATTGAACCCTGGACGCCAGCACAGAAGTCTTACGCCTTACCCCTAGACCGCCAGGTCACCTACTTTTCTTTAAAAAAAACATCTCATTTTATTGTAGAGCTACGTATTTAGTTATCTCTTACTCGTTTTGGTGACCACATGGTCTAAGGTGTCACTCTCTCAAGAGACAAGACTGCTGAAGAAAGGGAGATCAGGGTTCAAATCCCGGTCGGTTGTAATGAGGGTGAATTTTCCTAAACGGTTTTGCACTCTTTCTCCACAATAATGTGGATACACTTCCTCTAAATTCAACCTTGCTCATTTATAACACATTAGTGTAATTAGTGTAAATGTGTACTAGCCTAATAGGTAGTAAAAAAGGTGCTAAAAAGTTTTTTTTTTAAAGAAACCTCTTTTCCCTTTTTGAGGACATATTTTTTAGCACCGCTTATTACTATCCGTTTAGGTTGTAAGCTATGTACTAATTACACTAATGTGTTAGGGATTAATAAGGTTTAATATAGAAGAAGTGCACCTGCATTTGCATATAGATAGTTAAGGCAAACCACCCTCAGTGCACCCAACCAGAATCAAACCCCAACCTCCCCATCTTCGGTAGTCTAGTCCAACACAAGAACAATATGAAAGAACACATTTCACACTTTACACCGCTGCCACTGGACAAAGAGGTAATGACTGCCTCTTCAAGGAAATCAATCATTACTGTCATTCAGCCGACCTAGGTCAGGGGATTATGCTGTCACAATCAATGTTATTCAAGAGGAGGCCATTACATCACTGTCCAGTGGCAGCAATGTAAAGTGTGAAATGTGTTCTTCTTTTCATTTTATGAGCGATATTACGTTCGGTCCCTTTTATATGTTTCTACCCTTTTCTGTACCTTTTTGCATAGATCATTAAATTTAGTTAAAAATCCAGATTTGTATAGTAATAACTTTTATTAGGGAAAAAATTATAAGTTATAATTTTTAAAATATCCATTTGTGTTTATGATTTATACGTCGATTTAGTGAATGAATTAAACTTGAAAGATTTGTTACAAATAATGTTCAATATTACGTGAATTCTACTTGAACATTTTTTTTTTTCAAATTCAATTTAAAGTGAAGAATGCCTATATATACATCCTTAGTTTTAAAGATATGTGTGTATGAAAAATTGATTTAAAATTTAACTCGGACCGCACTTCTAGAACCCCAAATCCCTTGTCCTCACCCTGATTTAATTAAATCAAGTATAAATTATACACCCCTTAAGATACGTGAACCAAAGACCTTGAGCAAAACATTTAGATAGTCCTTGAAAGATTTAAAAGGAAAAATGGGTGTATATATATTTAAGAAAAACCAAGCTCGGTACACCGACCAAGATTCAAACCCCCCATCATTGGCATTCCAGTACATTGCGAGAGTAAGTATTAGACCAGGAGGCCACCAAAGCGAGTCTAGATATATTAAGGAAAACAATTGAATTTGTTTTCAGGCATTTAATTACAATACGTACTTTATATAATGGCAGGAAAAAATATTTGATTGTAAAGCTGGTGGACAATCGCTTTTGAACCTGTCAAAACAAAAGTAATTAAGAAAGAATGATAAATTAAAATTAAATAAAGATATTTTATATACCCTGCAAGAGAGAAACCAAGAGGCGCCTTCTTCGAACGATTGAGCACTATTATGTCGGTCACAGCGTTCACCACCAGGTTTCTTCTAGACAGCCGATAGCACAATTGCCTTTTCCTCCACGCTTTTTGCTCTGAATAGAAATAATAACAAAACAAACATGATTTTTTAAGTTTTTAAAGGATGAGGTAATTTAGTTTTCAGCCCTATTTGGCGGCAGCAGGGTTTAAAGTGCTACCCTTGCAGTAGACTAGACTGCCGATGACCTGCAGATCAAGGTTCGAATCTTGGTCGGGTGTACCGAGGATATTTTTCCAAAGTGGTTTTACACTATCCTTCTACACAAATGCGGGTACTCTTCCAATAAACATAACCTACCTAATCCATAAACCATTACCGTAATTAGTATATAAGTGTATAACCAGTGTGAGTATTAAGATGCAGTGCCCCCAAAAAAATAGTTTTCAGAAGATTAATTTGCAATCCTAGTCAAAACAACAACTATAACAAATATATAATGTAAATTAGTGTTAAAAGAGTATTTTAATAAATTATCCAATTACCACCCACATCGGTGATTGCATAGTCTAATGAGTCATTCTTGTATTAGAATGAATTTCTGGTGACAGTCTGGTGGTTTTTCCTAAATGTGTTCCCACTATCTACCCAGACAAATGTGGATACATCTACTCTGAAATTCTACCTTCCTCTCCTCTTATTATTCACATCAAAATACCTACCATAATCTCAAAACGACTTTACTACCGTGAATGGCGTCATCAGTAGGGCCAAGTGAAGGTTAGCACAGCTGATTCTGAATCAAAAGACTGGGGTTCGATCAAACCCATCTGATCTGGATGTGTTTTTTTTCCAATACTGATTTTCTTTCCCTTCCTATTAAAATTCACTTACCTCTTCTTGTTAAGTTAGTTGCTTAGAGCTGTGATGGGCAGTTGGAAAACAATAATACCGGAATTATACTTAATTTATTTTTGCCCCGTGTCTTACTAACTCCCCAAGCTATCTGTTCTAATTAAACTATTAGGAAGGTAACATTTAGAGGAAATTCAGGACAGCTACAACATTTTTATTATAAAATTCCCAGACTTTTCCAGGTTTTCCACACATTTAGAAAAATTTCCGGCTTAATCCATTTTTACAATTATTTCATTTCTTGTATTTATTACATATTTTCAGAAACTATCTTAATGGCTACTAAATAATAATAATAATAATATTTAGCACCGCGTCTTACTACCCGTTTGGGTTATACGCTTTAAGTACTAATTACTCTAATGGATTAGGACTTAGGAAGGTTGAATTAGAGGAAGTGAACCCGCATTTGCGCGGAGGGAGAGTGGAAAACCCACTCCCAGTTCACCCGACCGAGATTCGAACCTCGATCTTCCCGTCCTCAGCAGTCGAGCTTCAACACGACAAGCGTGTTAGCCAACTACGCCACCGAGGCGGGTCCTAATGGCTACTAAACATCAACAGTATTAAAAGTTATTTATTCAGTATTTAATGATTTAAGTATCCGACTTTTCCTTATTTTTGATTAAATTCACTCATATTTCCATATCTTACTTGACATCACAAAATACCTTGACTTTTCCAGATTTTCCCCGTCTGTAACCACTATTAAATAATTTACCCACATTTGCGTGGAGGTATAGTGGGGAGACCTTTTGGGAAATAGCAACCCCTCATCCCCTCGCAAGAATTCGAACCCCAATCTCCGAGTCAAAACGGCAGTCCGGTCTATTGCGAGTGTGAAAGCTAAGACCATTTGAGGACGAATGCATGTTGTCTGGTCGAGAGAAGATATTCTGAGAACTCACCTGAATCTATTGTACGTGTGATAACAGAGAAACCATCTGGAGGGATTTCCTTATCATTGATTATAGCCACCGACTCGACGATGTAGTCAGCGATGCTCTCTGTCTTTGACAGACAAATGTAACGAGTCCATCTACGTCCAAAGAAACTCCCTTCCCTCCATAGGTCTGCATCTGAATCTTGGTCATGGGTTCGACTCACCTGGATCATAGTAACCTTATTAATAGATTAATTAATATTCATTCCTAGTTTATAATAGTCTCTAAATAAAAATGTTTGCAAGTAAAAAAAAACATTTTAGTACTTATTTTTATTATTTGAGGTATTTAACGCACACTTTCTGAACCGACTGATTATATCAATACACGACTTATTAACTAACTTAAATCTAGAACAGACACAACATCCAGCGCTCGGCCGTTAATTTATTATTGTGAAAGGTTAAAACCCACATTTCATCAATGATGGTTTTTTCAGATAATTAGTAATTAGCTTTGATCTACTCTCATGATTGGATATGTATATATATAATCCCTTTTCTTACAGATGGACATGTGGAACACCTTATACAAAATAAAACAGTCTACTCAACATTGATAACCTTTTACTATATCACTCTATTACTATTATTATTATTAGCACCGCGTCTTACTACCCGTTCGGGTTATATGCACTCACGCTAATGTGTAATGGTAGGGTGATTGTGAGATGAAATAAAGGACCTACAGTTTAACGTGGAATCCGAACCACGGTGGAGCCCTGGCATTCCCCACATTCACTAGATGTCTTGTCAGAGGTGAAGGAAGGGTTTGGTAATCAGATAAATCTGTGCCAGGACCGAGGATTGAACCCCGGCCGCCAGCACAGAAGTCTGACACCTTACCCCTAGACCGCCAGGTCACCTAAAGTAGATCTACTAACTTTTCTAGCTGTAGTATAGTGATCTTCTTATTAAAATTGAATTGTAGGCTATTTACTGTTTAAAAAGACGTCTATAAGACCATTAAGTCACATCTTGATGATTGTGATGGCTCCATGAAACTGCAAATGTCTTCTTAGTGACACAATTTGGAGCATATAACTCAAGTCAAGTAGGGCGTAAAACTCACCCGTGACACATTGGTACAAAACTGTAGCTTTTATTTCCTTGCAAATTGACATATTTCTGACATAGGAAAGTTACTAGATCCACTCTCACTTACTCATATATCAAGTCTTGTGATCTGCAGGTGTCACTTTTTATAGCCTATATATAATCAAAACCTATAAAATAACAATAGAGTGTAAATGTGGGGAATGCCAGGCCTCCATCGTGGTTCAGATCCCACGTTAAACTGTAGGTCCTCCATTCCATCTCACAATCACCCTACCATCACACATGAGCGTAAGTGTGTACAACTCGAATGGGTAGTAAGGCGTGGTGATGATGATGATGATGATAATAATAATACTTGATATAATTTCATATATTATTGGCTTAGGCTACATCAGGTAATGTGACCAGCTGTCACTTTTGATTAATATTATCAATACCTATGAGATAATACTAATAATAGTAAAATGTTATCAATGTTGACAGAAACCACTGTGTGTTTGTATTTTCTTAAAGCCCCTTACCGTTAGAATTGAAGCAAAGATTTTCAACGCAGTGATAAAGTATGGTTAAGTTAGATGATTTTAGTACATACAAGTAGCCCTTCCTCAACTAGGAAAGTTATGATTAAGGTGAAGTTTTTTTTAATCCTTTGGTGAACATTTAGTTTGATTTTTGGGGATACTTTAACTTACTTCATAATGAGTCGACCTATATAACTTTTAGAAATTATCAGACTTAATAAAATACACGTTTAGTAAATACTCACCACAATAAAACCTTGTGGACATTTGTCTGGATCTTCGACAACTTGAATGCCTGTGATTGGCCGGTCATCAGGTAGAGTTTTGTACACTTGATTTATCATGTCTAGCTAGATCTGGTGCCAAAGAAAATAAGGTAAAATAGCTTAATTCATACATCAGAGCCTTGCTAAAAAAAAAATTACTTCGACAGCTATAAAACCCATACACCCTGCAAAACCTTAAAATTCTGTGCAAATAATTAGGTAGGTACAACTACTAGGTTTTAGATATATATTTCAATATG
The DNA here is from genome assembly GCA_902141385.1 of Timema californicum. Classification (NCBI taxonomy): domain Eukaryota; kingdom Metazoa; phylum Arthropoda; class Insecta; order Phasmatodea; family Timematidae; genus Timema; species Timema californicum. Next base: position 32,428 of record CABFOW010001920.1, read on the forward strand.
TGAACAAACTTTAAACAATAAGCCCAATTCTAACTAAATACTATGTATTTAAATCATCACTATTTTTCTTGATCTAAATATAATTCAAGGTTATTTTTGTTTCTTCCTTTTCTAACAATTTAAATTTAAATCTCGAATCTTTTAAGGAACAGGATATCTAAGTAGGTTAACCAGATGAAGAAAATAAAGGCCATACCTTAATTTACAAATATACAAAGATTTTCCTACCTAGACTATGAGAACCAAGATTGCGAATTCCAGTAATTAAATGATGATTCACATCACAGCACAAAGGCCAATACAGTCCTCTAGTAACACAACAAAAGTAAAGTAACACCGGGCCCCAACGGTAGTTTAGAACTTTAAAGTAAACATCGGAATGATATTCAATGTTTAAAATATCTCAGAGCTATGAACTAAATAATATTTGTACTGTCAAAACACAGGTCGGTAACTAAAATAATAAAGCTAATACACAGTGCAAAACTAAATCATCAAATTAATAATAGACAATTACTAATCATATTCACAAATCATGAATAAAACACAACTATCGAGTAGAGTGGTTTGCCTCATTGACACTGACAGTTCTCAATTATAACGTGAGGTGGCGCATTCCTTCCTGCCATGCTCAAGGTACATTTATTAAACACATACTAAGTTCATAGATATAAGATTACAATTTCTATGTAAAATGAATTTCACACTCCTTCATTCTTTTTTTTATAAGTTGAATTGTTGAAGATGTTTAAAATATCAATACGCAAAATATATAACTAACAAGTAACATATTTAATTAAACTCACATTTCTGCCATTTTATTGAATTCGTCTTCAGTCTGCCTACCAAGTCTAAAGTTAGAAATTTTTGCTAACATTTGTTATTTAAATATATATATACGAGTTAAATTTGAAAAACAGTTTTTTAGTGGTGATAAAATGGTAGAGAAAGAGCTTGAAAACAACAACAATTTTTCCCTACTATTAGTTTTTCCCTACTATTAGTTTTTACATCTTCAGTTTGCACATTTGGGTCAAAATATTAGATTTGTTTTGTTGATTTTCATAATTTATTGCGGGATTGTACAATTTTCAACTGTATAGTACTAATGTAACTTAAAGCGTTGAAATAGGATTGAATTATTATTAAAACTGAAAAATAAAATAAGGTATATTTCTTTCTATATCTGATAACGCTATGAGCACACTTTGCGGTACTCGCTACTAGACGCCATGGCGGTAGCTTTATTGATAACCTTTGTCACACCGCTCCAAGTTTAGACTTGTATGCTGCTTGTTGTTAGTCGCCGACTTTCGGCCCTATATTTAACCACATCATATAATATAGCAAATAATAACACTAATAAATTTACTTCCAATAAACAACAAGAGATATAACCATTTAAATGTGCAAAATTGGCAGAGCAAAGTAAAACGCTGCAAGCGTCAATCATGGACCTAAGATGGTGGCGCTCCAAGGTATAGGACCATCCGTGAAGTGGAAGAAGCAGAAAATACATATAATAAATAAAAGAGTTCTCCCAATATATCACAAACTGACGTTAAATAATTCATCTGGTCAAGCCGTGCAGCAAATATATATATAAAGGAGACTGGGAACAGTTAATTAACGTAGACTTTAAATATGAAATCCTGAACAGTAATTTGAATAATTAAAGCCAGATGTAATTTTGATAATATCGACGTAAGCCTATTTTAGCAACAAGGTACCTCACCTAGTGATCGCCGTGTAATGTGTACCGGCATAACAGAACGATGCCCTATATAAACCAGGCAAATGAAGCCATGTGCTCCTAGTCAATTCGATGTTGATTGTGCTGAGACGTGTTAGTGGAGATGAGTGGAGTAGAGCCGAGACGAGGTCAACTGGGGCTGTAGTGGTGAGCCAAACAATTTCTTTCTCTTCTAAGTATTGTAACAGGGCTACAAATTATGAAATTGAGAAGAAGAAGAAGCATCTACTCTGACACATTTTTTTTCACACCTTAGATGACATATATTATTTGTTTTAGAAACATTTGACACTCGTGGTTTGTTTAAAAAGAATGATCGAAAAGAAAGGTCAATAGGATGGTAAGTACTCAAGTGTTTGTAACAAGGGGTAGATCAAGCAAATTCTTTTAATGACTGTCCAAAAGTTACAAAAGGCAAAGACATTGCGAGATTTCTTTCTCTTGTTCTAATTTATATATATATATATATATAAACTACGTGGAGATTTAAAAGTTTCCGTACATAAGAAAATAAGTTTATATTTTATTAGGTGCCATTCTAAAAACAAGTGTACAAATAGATAAATACTCCTGTCTGGATAATAAATCTATTGCAAAGTTGTAAAGGAACTCAAGACAGCCCCTCAGCAAGTACCGTACATCAAACCCTACACTATTACCACTTGACAAACTTATTGAGAAATTCCAAATGACTAATAGATTTTATGTTTAGTCAAGACGTGGTCGTCCACCAGTGGCATCGCGGTAGGGCAAGCAAGGCAAGCACGGCTTGGCTTTGATGGAAGATATGTAATTATTTTATTTAATGTTTGTAAAAATATTCTCCTGAGTAATCATTTAAATGTATTCAAGTATCAGTGGGTTTGAAAAAAAAATCCATATATGGCAGTGGCCGTAACATGCACGCAAGACGTGCACTAGTCCATATAATGGTGGTTGAAAGTCTGTATTTGTCCAACTTTAATCCCATTGCTCTAGCTAGTGTAGTTCTTATTTGTGATGTCATAGATTTTGGAGGGGAGAGAAGGGAAAGAACTGCGGATGTCAGTTAAAAATGCAAGCAGCTGAGCTACGACTTCTCTTGCCTGAAAGATGACAGCTAGAACCGAGGTCACTTATCTTCTCTTCCCCTTTCAAAACATTAGGGGATGGTATGGCATGAAAGGGGAAATTAATATTGGCTAGGTACTGACCCCATGCCTACACAACTTTAAGTTCCGTACACACGACACAAATTCTTGTACATAAATATAAGTGTAATCTTGGCAGATTGTAAACAATATTGATGATCACTACATAATTATTTAAATATGTTAAATATATTATTCGTATTTGTATAGTATTACCTGTAAAACTGAATTGTATATACTTTAATGTAAATGTGTCTTCAGGAAAGTGTGATATAATACCTTACTATTTTCAAACCGTTAAATCTGTTCCCCCTACAATGTAGGAGACAATAAACTTGAGCATCACGCTTTTGTCCTTGGCTATGTGTATGTCCATCCAGTTATATTAATTATAGAGATCAATGTTATCTCTTATCTGCAGAATGGGTTATCAGTCAGGCGAGTGGATACCTAACACTATATTCCTTGATTGTAAAAGCTAAGGCTGGCAGATTTCCCAGTTTCGTGCCGTTTTTTAGATGATAGTTCCGGTGTCCCGAAAGACCACATGAAGACACGATTTTCACGTTTTTTTAAAACTTTTTTGTTTCATCATTTAGTTAGCAATCTGTGATGTAGGAGGCTTTAATTTAATACTAATATTTTTTGTCATGTTGGTATGCATAAGTATAACACAATTCTGGTAAGTTCCTATATTCTATAAATTTAGCGATTAAATTATATTTGAATTAGTTAACTAGTAAGTAGTAAATCATTGCGTGGTTGTGAGTGAAAGTGTAAATGCAAGTATATGTTTGTTTCGTGGTTCTAAAATTTATTTATATTTAATTTACAGCTTTAAAGTCAAAAGATGCCAGAAAGAAAATGCGAGATGAAGGAAGCAAAATCTTATCGCTAACTTGAGTAAACTTTTTACTTTTCCTGTCTTTCTTTAATCACATCATTAATGCTGTTTTATTTTTTGTAAGAGCAATTTATTTTATGTGTTGTGAAAATAAAAAATAAAAAATTGTAATACTTGATTTTGTTTTTTGTCCCGATTTGCCCTAGCAAAAAATCTAAGAACCCTACAAAAGGTGAAATGAAAACAAAACTTTGGGTGGGACGGAAAGTCTAGTAGGTAGAGAAACACAGTAGGAAGGTCGGTACTGACCTTCCTACTATGTTTCTCTACCTACTAGCATCAGTGGTCAAATGTTTTAAGATAGGGATAGGGAGGATGGGCCTTTTATCACATTTTGTACCTTCATCATTTATATACATTCACAAATGGTGTGTATTTTAATTAATTACAACTATTATTTTTAAAGGATAATATTCCCGTAGATGTTTGGAAGGAGAGAGGGAAACCACCTTTAGTATACCTGACAGGGATTCAAACCTTGATCTCCCGGTCTCCAGTAGGTCAGTCTAACACGTGACAATTTCGACCATTGAAGCAGTTAGTAACAAATTAACCACTCTTATCAATCATTCTCTCTATGCTTAGAGCAATATCATAATTCAGCAAAATTTCCTTTACATAAAGTGTGCATCCTTATGAGAAATCCTTTATGTGACATGTGGCCTTTTGGTGCCAATAGGTCCCCCATCCCTGGTCTAGGGCGTCAATATTGCAAAAGAGTAGACTGCCGATGTTGGAGAGACGGGGTTCAAATCCCAGTTTGGTGTACCAAGGCTTGTTTTTCTAAAACGTTTTCCATTCTCCCTCCACACAACTATTAGTACACTTCCTCTCAGTTCAATCTTTCTCATCCTTACTTCAACATTAGTGTAAATATGTGCATAGCCCAAACAAGTCATAGCACAGAGAGCTGTCAATTTTAACAGGTAGTTTCAATACCGATAAAACGGTTAAATGTTGATCACAGAAAATTATATATTTGTTTTTTAATTGTATTTATAGAATATTCTGCTCTTCAATCCTTTCCATAGATAACTTCCAGGGAGGAACTTAAACACACCTGTTCCCCTTCTCTTTTTTAATACACAAAATATGAAAAAAATAAATCCCATAGAATTCAACACGCTTAAAACCTTTGTATCAGAAACCTCCACAACTCGGCAGGTACTAAGCAACTCGTTAATCCGAGTTATCGAAGTGCTCAAATATTTTCCACTACAATGAATGAAACCAGGGAACCATGCAGATTACTGGGTGACCATACAAACTCGTTCTCTCTCAAATCACGCGGGGAAGGTTTGTGAGGCTCATTCCAGTGGAGTGTCATTTCCTCTGCTGTTGAGGATGAAATAATCCACGCCCCACCACATATTTTTACCTGCACCGTGAGTGTTTATACTCGGTGGCGGATTCAAAATGTTTGCATCCCTAGGCACAATTATAATATGCACGCCTCTCCCTCTCATCAATTTTTTTTTTGTCAAGGCCTTTAGGAAGTTTCGGTGGAAGGCACAATTATAATATGCACGCCTCTCCCTCCCATCAATTTTTTTTTTGTCAAGGCCTTTAGGAAGTTTCGGTGGAAATGGGTGTTGCGGGAGGGGGATGTGAAAGTTAGTGTTCAAGAAAAGATTTCTATGAAAGAATATCATGCATGTAAAAATTGTACGTCCCCTACAATAATATAAGTAGTTAACATTACGAAGAAGGGGAGACCGATGTCGGTTACAAAGCGATTGCAAAGTATAGTTATTTAAAAATAAATAGTGTCGTTCTGACTTTTAACTTGAACTATTTCGATAATATTAGTCAATAATTTTTAAACGTAATTACTAAAAACAATATCGTAAAAATAATATCCAAAATGTGCCGCATCTAGCATAGTGGGCCTGTAGTGTAAATCTGATTGTTTATAATATATCTACTAAAAGTGAATATATATATATATAGAGAGAGAGAGTTTCTGTGCAGTGATGGAGATGGGAGTCTGGAGGTAAGAGACCAAAAGGTAAACCGAGGAAGAGGTGGGGAGATAGCGTGGAGGAAGTCCTCAAGAGGGAAGGGATACCAAACATTTGGCAGTTGAGGGGTAGTACCAATGACTGACAGACTGAATTGGAGGAGGACGCTGCTCCCGCTGATAAGTGCAAACCTAACTGGAAGATGAAGAAGTTGATGACAGGCTCTTTCCAAAAAGTGCTTTAAAAAAATATGACATGGTTTATTTTTTTCTTTTCAGCTGGTCATTTCTTTATCCAGAAACGTCGTATTATCCGGTTGCTGTTACCTGCATACATTTCAATAACAGTGCGGGCAGCAATGCATATTTTTATTTTACTGTCATTTCACCCTATCCCTGCGACACCACTAAAAACTCCACGGGATAACATAATTATTTTGTAAATTTATACATGGTACTGTGCCATTCCATGAGTTTTTGTCGATATACACACAATATTTATCCTGGTAGCAAAAGTCACGTTTGTTCAAGCATGAATACTCACATAGCGACTTATTGTGTGTGGGCGGGAGAGGTTTTTTCCATGCGCCGTTCTTTCATGTGAGCCATTCCTGCTGTTTTAATGCATCATTCTTTCTTGCATGAAAGAAGACACGTGTATGGCCGCCTAATGTATACCGTTTTCAGACATTAGAAAAGTCTTCATCTATTAAATTACATTGTGTTAAAAGGGCAAAGATAAAATAACACACATTAAACCAATAATATTTCTTATTTTATGAGAGGAAACAAAACTATTTACAATAAAATTTTTAATAAATTATTATTTTATCACTTTCATAATATACATTATGTTAAAACATTACTATAACTAACTCTTCTATCTTCTATATGAGACACATATTTAAAAAATAAAACATTTACAAAAACCGAGTGAAAACTCCATTTCCTATACATTGATTGAACATGTTCACTCAGTCATCTACAAGTTGTATCAATTGAACATAATTATAATTTGTATTTTAAAAACAGGCATTTTGATGTTTACAATTCATTATTGAAAACAATTTACAAAACAATAAAATATATACATAAATTAATTAAAACGGTGTTTAGAAACTAACATGATTTGGTGTTTTACTTGAGATCCTGCATTATTAAATCTCTTCCATTATGTGTCCAATTGGCAAGTCGGAAAGCATAGTAGGTGAAAAATAATAATATATAACATCATTTTTAGTTAAATCTCAAGTTATTACCTCACACAAATGAGGTTTTATTCACAGTGGTTTAATAATTCGAAGCACAGTGAAAATGTTGTATTTTGATGGGGAGAAAATGAGATTTTTTTCGTAGAGCTATAAGCAGTCAACATTTCCTTTACGTTGTAGAATGGCTTGAAAAAACCTGTTAAGGACCAGCTTTGATGGTTATATGGTCTAAGACGTCAATATCACAGTAGACTAGGCTGTCAATGATGGGGAGGTCAAGGTTTGAATCTCAGTTGGGTGTACTGAGAGCGGTTTTTCCAAAATGGTTTTCCACTCTCCCTCCTAACAATACGTGTTCACTTCCTCTAGACACTTGAAGTTACTTTCAATATTTTTACTTTACATACAGTAGCCCCACGGCTTCTTTGGTGCTGACTGACAGCTTTGAAAAGTTACCAGACCAAAATATGTATCCCTACGCCGAACCATATGATATGCAAAACATGTGTTAAGCAGCCGTCACTTCTGACAGTCAAAATTTAGGTATATACCTAAATGTTGACTGTCAGAAGTCAGCTGCGAGCTGTCCGTCAGCACCAAAGAAGCTATGGGGCTACTGTAGATGGCATTAATATTGTCTTAAGACACTCTTTGTTATAATATTTACGAATTATTTGAGTTGTACACCATTTCATAATATCAAATACCTTTTGATTTTTAAGTACTCATTAAAAAAGGTAAATATGACACTGTTCAGAAAAGCCTCAATATCCCTGGCCAGGAACCTGGTTACAATAGCTCTAATAAAAAATCGGTCAAAATTATGATTTTTTTTTTTCAATCGCAAATCTAATCACTTTGTGAATACTTAAATTTAGAATATGTTTCAATTATTTGAGAGGCCCCATTCAAACCTCTACTTCTGGGTCACTGGACAGGCCATTCTATTGTGAAAGTGACACTTCCCGTGTGACCACTAATGCAGGTCATGGAGTGAATATGTATTTTTAATTTGAGGTGGAAACCACTGCTGTAAAATATTTATAAATTTCCCATGAAAGACCAATGTAATATGACCTAATCAGCCAAGCGCGCCCAACCCGCGGCCTGTATGCGGCTCCAGGGTACGTTTTGTGCGAACTGCCAGCTCAACTTCTATGTAATTTCCAGAATTGTAAGTTTAATGTTACTTGTGTAGTGTATGCGTGAATGGGTAGATTAGTGTGTGTGTACTATACTTGGGCATTAGTTATTATAAATAATGACCTAATCAGCCAAGCGCGCCCAACCCGCGGCCTGTATGCGGCTCCAGGGTACGTTTTGTGAGAACTGCCAGCTCAACTTCTATGTAATTTCCAGAATTGTAAGTTTGATGTTACTTGTGTAGTGTATGTGTGAATGGGTAGATTAGTGTGTGTGTGTACTATACTTGGGCATTAGTTATTATAAATCTCAGATATGGCCACCCACGGCCAACTCCCCAAGAACTTGTGCGGCCCTCAGGCGGGGGGGAAAGGTTCGACATACCTGTAATAGACCATCTCGTATCAAAGTGCAAGAAAACCCAAGAATGAACACTATTTTAACATTTTTTGACTTAATATTCATAACAAAAAACAGGAACCCCTTCACAACAAAAGACAATTCTTTCATTGTGCTTCAACAAATGTGTCCATAAAAATATACATTATCTGATATATATTAATATATTGTGTACTACACAAACAGTAATTTTTTTTTCTTCTTCTTTACAAACAAGATAAAATTTGTTCTAATATACACACACTGAAAATCACACCCAAGTTTACAAAATAAGCTGTATTTTTAGGATAATCTTTAACAAATTACCTCAAATGTATATACACAAAATATGATTGTACACAAAAAAGATTAGAGTTTTATTTTATTTAAAAGCATCTTTAAAACATGTTCATAATGTGATGTGTACACACATTTAATTAGCTAATATATTTACTTTTTTTTATACAGAAAATGGACTTTCACAAAATTTATGGTATTTTTATACCGTTTGTAATCTTTTGTTTCGCTAACATTTTATTTTACTTCTTTACTAAAACATTTTTTTTAATTACTCACTAACTAGAACAACAATGATAACATGTATAGTGTGTAAAACAGATTGGTGAGTGCGCAGCGAGTGTGCAAAGCATAGAAAGTTTGCATTTATATTTCCAGACCAGTGGAAACAACGTTCTAAGAGTTTGCAATCAAGAAAACAGTCGATCGAACATGTCAGGACAAGTTCAGAAAAATAAAATATATACATACATATACATATCAAGACCATTGACAACCTGTCAAGTATTTAATCACAGAATTCTCACAACACAAGCAAAGTTTATCACACCGAAAAACTGTGACAAGAAATTTTCGAAGTGGAAACTTATTTCATATCTCTTTTAAAATGTGTAAAATTTGAGTGGAAAAAACAAACTAAGAAAGATTAGTGAAATTTAGCAAGATTACCCGGGTAAAAAGTCTAGGAATCCAACATGTTTTGTAACTCTAAACCTTAATTTTTTGGTTTTTACTTAGTCACATTTTTTTTTACAGGGATATAAAAATATAATATTGAGCATTAGGTATTATTATAATATAAAACTTAAACGAAGGCAACTAAAAAGTTGGAAAAAACTACACGATTTATGAGATGCAGGTAAATTAATGTTCAAAATAGTTTTTTAAATTTTGTTGCTCACAACCATATTTAAAGTGCCTCGTTAAAATACACGCACAATATTAACAAAATGTATGTCGGCATTTTAAAATAATATCTAAACGTTTATTATCATTATTGAATTTTAAAAATTGTCAACTACAGAAAACGCTGTTGAATGTTATACTAGGTCAAAATTAGTCCTAATGTCGTAAGATTGCCTATTTGTGTTGATTAAAATTTTAAAACATTTTTATCATACTCTAAAATGATCTTATAAACCTTTCATTGTAAGCTTACAAATGTATCTAAGAATTTAGACCTGTATTTATGCTATTGTCCAACACCTTAGCTCAGACAGTAGCGTCTGTCCACTGAGCTAAGGGTCCTGGATTTGATTCCTGAAGTGGCCGTAAAATGTGTCATTGGTAAAATGTGGGTTTCCCCTTTCACAGTGATGAATTAACGGTCGGGGTCTGGATGTTGTGTCTGTTCTAAGTTTCTAGTTTATAAGTCGTGTGCTGATATAATCAGTCGTTTCAGAAAGTTTTAAGTTAAATACTGAAAATAAATCAAAGAAAATTTACATTATTTACTTGGAAATGTATGAGACACTTTGCTGTGAATGTTGACGAAAGGTTTCAAAATATACTCGGAAATGTATGAGACACTTTGCTGTGAATGTTGACGAAAGGTTTCAAAATAAGCAGGCGTGTTTGGTTTGTTGGTTGTGAAGCTATAAACCTTTCCAATACATTTCATAGGCATACTATCCAACTATAATTATATTATTCCACTTCAATACCATTTGATTTGGACTTCAAATAATGAAGCCATATGATGTAATGATTTGACATAAGTTAAAAAACAATTTTTAGTATACATATTTTACTATACCTCGATCCCTCAGAGAGAGCAGTATTGTGATTGTAAAAAAAATAAAAAATAGAGATTTTAATCAATGTTGGCAGTTTATAACCCCCCCCTCCTACCCCCTGAAATAAAATAAAAGTTTTCGCGATGCCATCTGTCCGTTTTCAGCCTAGAGCCAAAACCAATGGCTAAAACTTGCCATCACTGAGAAGTTTTTGGAATTAGATATTCAACCCTAAAATTGAGGATAATTTACTTAAAGGCAAAAAGATTATTAAAAAAAATCATTTTCTTAAAATTCAGTCTAATTATTTTGATTAAATTTTGTATCTGGGCACTGTTACAAACAAACTGACCGAGGATACTTTGACAAAGCAAAAAAGTTTCAATTTTGCTCATATCTCCACAACTATTTCGGATATGAAATAGCTTTTCACTGTAAAGTTGTAGAACTAGGCCATTGAATTAAAATATTTATTTGAAATGTATTTTTATTTTCTGTGCTATGAGCAACAACTGTTGATATCACCATAAGGATGAAATTAAACACCGATAATGATAAATATTTTTAAGGATTATCATACTAGAGTAAAAATAGTAGCACATTGAAATATTTAACCAAACAGCCTAATTTAAATAGATATATTAAAAAAAAAGTATTTTTGTACTAAAACATAACAATTCTTTTTGTGAAGTTCATAAAACTGACGCATTGTGTATTTCTTCAATTCTAAGACAACACTTTTCTCCACATAGAAACGTTTCTAAAAACAGACTGCATCTTATAAACACAGTTTTTTTCTATCCAACCAAAGCTCTCAATGGCCTGGAAGAATCAGGGCTGATGATTCAGAAGGAAGTAATTATTAATATATATCAACTGATAATTAAGGTGTCATTAGTAGGCGTGTGCAAAACTTTGAAAAATTCGACTTTTCTTTGAATAATTATTAGTTTTGACTTTGATTAAAAAGAATAAAACTGGATATGCCAAAAAAATATTTAAAGTTAAAACACACATCCCCCCTTCCCCCTGCATTTTCTGCTGCTATTCCCATCACAAATTAATCTTTGCATAAAAATATTCTAAAATAATTAAATTACATTTTGTGATAGTAATTTAATTTATCGTTTTAAGACAAACAATTTTAATTATGTTTTGAATATAGCATTTTGTAAATTATATATAATACCAATACATAAATTTACAAAGTATATACGTATCGAACATTAAACTTTTTTTTATATATATTCAAACTTATATTCAACTTTAGGAATATCTAATACTATTAAATTAGTCTTAGTTTGAGTTGAAAGAGTGGAGTTCTCTCATTTCAAGTTGTGACTAAATTGAATTCTGTAAAAAAATATTTCATATATATTGGGAAGTATTGCGTTTTATTTTCTTGGAAAAAGCTTTTTTTTTTTAAAGTTGGTTATACTGAAAAATTAGGGTAAGTCTTAGAATAGAATAAATACGGTACTTTGGAAATGACAAAATACTTGGAACAAGGCTTCTGCAAACTTATTTGATAACCAAGTGCACTGCCAAAAAATATATTGACAGCTTAGTCATCCATGACGAAAATGAAGTATGTGGGAAAATACCACGGGGGAGGCTGAAGAAGAGAAGAAATTAAAGGAGGAAGAATGGTTGAAGGATAGAGGGAGATGGAGGCATTTTACAAAACTGACCCGGCCACAGCCTGGAAACAGTTGATGATGAGGATGATCTATGAATCCTTGAATCACTAGGGATTAGAAAATATCAAATTTAAGATCAAACTTTTTTTTTTTCTTTTAATTTTGACAGATAATGGTTTGTACAATTAACAATTGTAAATGACTAGCGAAACTTGGGAGACGAAAATAGTCTTTAGTATGGATACAAAAGCATCTAATATCATACTCAAATCCTGGATAGCTTAGTGGTAGAGCATTGGCACACTAAACCAAGGGTACAGGTGTCTTTTTTCAAAATTTACAAATTTAAACTTTGAGTTAAATTTGTTTTATAACTCTTTCATTGATTATTGGTGATTTTTGACTAACAAAATTATGGGTCAGACTTAACAACCAGATGAAATTCTATCAAATTATCACTCAATTATGAATTTTAGAGAGTAATTGCATAAAAGCAAATATTAACAATTAGTTTACATATTTCTGATTTCTATAATAACTTAAGAAACCCCCCCGCTTTACTGATCACACGGAGTATAAGCTGGTGTCACTCTCACAAGAGACTGTACTTCCAATGATTAAAAGATTGTGGTTCGAATCCTGCTGGGGTGTATTTTCATAAATGGTTTTCTTCCTCCGTGTTAATACAAGTACAATTCCTCTAAATTATACCTTCATCCTTGACACATTAACATGAGACCCCCCTTTGGTGGCCGCACGGTCTAAGGCATAATTCTCGCAATAGATGACTGCCGATAGCAAGGAAATTGAGGTTTAAATCTCAGCCGAGTTTTTTTTTTTCCAAAATGGTTTTCCACTCTTCTTCCAAGCAAATACTTCCTTTAAATACATACAATCTTCTTCATCCTCATAAAAACCATTAGTGTAATTAGTACACAAGCATAAAATATACTCCGAAAGGGCACTAAGACACTGTGCTAAAAAAAAAAAGAAAAAAAAGTTAATATGTGTATGGACCCAGACGAAAAGTTAACACCATGTTAAAAATAAATTAAGAATAATTGAAGTAAAGTAGTGATTTAATCTACAAATGAGAGAGAATTAAGGAAGGTGCTCAACACTTTTATCTCTTTCTTCCTAAGTAGACTTTATACACTTAAGTCCACCTAATATCATTACTTAGCTTGATTAGTGTTTATGTTTTAAAATATATTCCCTCTTTACTGACCAACATACAGCGTTGCACAGGTCCTACATCGAAACATTTCAATTGACAAGCAATTATTTACCAGTTTCATACAAAGGTAAAATTTACCTTGGCATTATACAGGCGAGTGAAAAATAAAATAACTAAAAGTTAAATTATTGGTTTAGGTTAAATTATTCTTTTAACAACTTTGTATTAGAAATATTAGTGCTATAAAAATATATACATATAATATTTCTCTTAGGATGAGATCCGTGAAATATTGTTGCAATAAAACATTTGATAAATAATAATTTTGTGTGATTAAAAACATATAAGAATATAATTTAATACATTTTCTTTAAATTTTGTTTTATAGATATTTGAGCATCGATTTGGCTTTGAGAATATTACACATATTCAATTCGAGCCTAGTTTCAAACAGAGTTGACTTTACACACCCCTGCCCCATAATATTAAAATCCTGATGAAACGGGTAACTCAATTTTTCCAACAAAATTTGACTTTTAATTAAAAATAACGACTTGCACATCTTTAAAGCAGGGCTATAGACTCCAACTTCAAAATACTAACTTACACTTTATTTTGATGTTTCATTTTTAGGACCAATATTGGTAATTTTGTTTGGCGAATTTGTCCAAACATAAATTTATAATGTCAAAGAAGCTTACCATGAATTACTCTGTATTGGAGCATTTTATTGCATTAAATTTATTATTACTAATTATAGTATATTTGCAAGAAGGTATAGTAGAGGTAGATAATAACACATTAAAAGGAATGAACACAAAATGGTTTTTACAACGAAAAAAAGAACACAGTTCACACTTTACACTGCTGCCACTGGACAAAGAGGTAGCGGCTGATTCTTGAAGGAAATATATCGAAACCGCCCAAAACAACTTCTCAAAAGAGTAAACCAATTACTAATTAATGTACTTTAGCTATTTTTAAAGGAGCCTGAGTTAGACAGTATAAAAATAGAGGAGTTGGAGTGAGTCAAAGGGTTGGCATGTCGACTCCCCAGCCCTGATTTAAAGAATTTTACTCTTTACCAATATATACTTACATTGTATTTGTTTTCATGCTGTAAGCAGTCATGTCACATGCTCAAAATAACTACTCCCATGTGGGGATATTTAAAAAATGGATCTATAACATCAGGTGTTTCTTCAAAAACATTGCTTTCAATATTTGTAAAATTCGACTCGGATTCAAAAATAAAATTTACAAATTTGACAATTACAAAGCTTCGCCAGTAAAAAATATTGAAAGTCGTAATTATAAGACACTGTATAAACATTGTACAGTAATGTAAAGTAAATGATAGTGAAGGAATCCAAGATACGGACAAACACACTTCTCTTTTCATTTATTCTTACACTTTCCATACTTCTCACTTTTTCACAGTTACACACAGTGTGTAGTAGTTGGAAGCGCAAAAAGTGTAAGAAGCCATGAAGAGAGAGGTGTGTTTGCCCCTGTCTAGACCTGACCTAACCTAACTATCCTTTCAGATTGGCTTCCTTCACTATCACTTACTTTACATTACATGAAAAGTTGATAGTAACACTTAAAAGGGTCAGACACAATATGGTTTTTTACAGTTGCTGTCATTGGACAATGGGGTTAATGGCTGCTCCTTGAAAAAAAAATCTATTGTTACCGCCCAATCCCCTAACATAGGTTTCATTCTATCGGAGCTCATCAGGGAGGAGTGTTAAACACGCAACACAAGGTCCTAAAAGAGGAAACCAAAAAATACAAAAGGGAAAAAATTTAAATCAGCAAAGAATGATAGGATCAGCGCATTT
This sequence comes from Timema californicum, assembly GCA_902141385.1. Taxonomy (NCBI): domain Eukaryota; kingdom Metazoa; phylum Arthropoda; class Insecta; order Phasmatodea; family Timematidae; genus Timema; species Timema californicum. Next base: position 47,601 of record CABFOW010001920.1, read on the forward strand.
CCCACTCCTCCCTGACGAGTTCAGAAAAAATGAAACCTAGGTTGGGGGAGGATAGGATGGTATAATAATTCTTTTCATTGTAAAAGCCATTTTGTGTTTATCCCTTTTTTATATGGTTTCTATTTCTATGCACCTTTCCTGAACCTTCTTCCAAATATATATTAGGAAGCACCCCAAAAAGTGAAAAGAGGTTATAAATATATATTTTTATATCAATGTAGTGTTTCTACACTGTCTTACCATACATTTCCAAGCCATTATACAGTGATTCATTTTACCAAAGTTAAAATTAGGTTCCTATGGTACCGTATTTCACCGCATAATCATAGCATTTTTTTATGTTTAATTATTGAGGGTGCGAACATTATGTGAAGCTTGAAAATATATATATTTATATATTTACTTAATACTGTATTGGCCCAAATATAATGCAATGTTTTTCTCATAAAATCATTCTTTCAAAATCTGTTCTTGTATTATATGCGCTGCCTAACATTTTCCATAGAAAAAACGTCAGATTCCAAGGTATATCTTGTAGCAAGTTGGGACTGTACTGGTCGCTCCAGTGCGTTTGTCTATAAATAAATAGAATGAATGACAAAACGAAGAGAGGAATTTCCACCCCCACCCTTCCCAATTCATTCCTTGACTGCAGCTGCTCTCGCTGGAACAGTGTGGTTGAGTCTAATAATAAGCTCAAAGTCAAAACAACTGGTAATTTTTTCCCCACGCCTAGTCGAGCTGTGTGGTTTGTAGAGTGGAGTGGGCAGGCAGGCGAAATCAATCACACGATAATACTCAAATCTTCCTGCGCGAGCTAAATTAGTGAACACCTGCTTGTGATTCATTACCTTGAGAAGGATTCACCCTCCTCATTATGGATTATAATAATAATAATAATATTTAGCACCGCGTCTTACTACCCGTTCGGGTTATACGCTTTAAGTACTAATTACTCTAAATGGATTAGGAATTTGGAAGGTTGAATTAGAGGAAGTGAACCCGCATTTGTGTGGAGGGAGAGCGGAAAACCATTTAGAAAAAACCACCCTCAGTTCACTCGACCGAGATTCGAACCTCGATCTCCCCGTCCTCGGTGGCCGAGCTCAACACAACAAGCGCGTTAGCCAACTACGCCACCGAGGCGGGTATTATGGGTTATAAATATAAACACTTTTCTGCGGGCTTCAAACTGAAAGTGATTGTGTGTTCGCTAAACAGCGTGGTGACGGAGCTGTCGAAAGAGTTTTCAGTGAGTGAAAAGTTAGTACGAGACTGGCGGAAGCAAAAAAGACAATTTGAAATGTTGAAAATTAAGGCTCCTGATGTAGTATGCAAACACAGTATTATTGTACCAACTCAGTTTAAGGCGAATAGTGGCTGGGGTTATAAGGTTCATGTGCTGACACAACTTGCCAGTGCGAAGAAGAACCAAAATATGCCAAAGGTTGCCTGCTGATTACACTGAAAAGATTGTAAGCTTTCGACGCTTTGTTTTGTGTATGCGCCAGGAAACTTCATACTTACTTTCTCAAATCGGTGGTGCGGATCAGAATCCAGTGTTTTCTGATATGTCTCGCAACAGTATAATTGCGATAAAAGGATCGAGTGTTTCTATGAAAAAAAATCGGTGGTGCGGATCAGAATCCAGTGTTTCCTGATATGTCTCGCAACAGTATAATTGCGATAAAAGGATCGAGTGTTTCTACGAAAACTACCGGTAATGAGAAATTATGGTGGACAATAATGCTTGCCGTTACAGCCGATGGAAGGAAGTTACCGGCTTACATCATTTTCAAGTGAAAAGGAATAAAATTTTCCCATGGAATACATGTAAGGGTACAACCAAAAGGTTGGGTGGACTGGGTCAAAACCGTGTGGAGCCAAAGACTGCATTACTGAAACAAACAGCTCTGTTCATTTTAGATAGTTTCCGCGGTCACCTCGTAAATAAAGCGAAGCAACTCCTCTGTGAAAATAGGACGCAACAAGTAGTCATTCCTGGTGGAGTGACGTCTATTTTGCAGCCACTGGATGTTAACAAACCTTTTAAAGACCGCTTGCGTCTTGGGGGAAGGGGGGCGGGGACCAATAACTGAATTTCAAATGCACTGGATGGCTCTGAAGATTACACACTGTGGCAGTAAAACAAAGAAAGCACATCTGATATGAGCGACACCGAGGACAGCCAGAACCAACTTTGACACTCTTTTTTTTTAAAAAAGTAAAAGGCTAGTGTGAAATTTTATAAACCAAGAATTATGCGATGAAACCATTTAGACCATCTTTTTTGGATTAAAAAAAAAGGGTGCAACCCTTATGCGGTGAAATACGGTATTCAAAAGGAAAAAATCTCAAAAAACCACTTCAAAAAATCACAAAAACTTTTTCAAATTAAAAACAAAATTGTTAAAAGGAATTATATAAACTTGTTTAGTTGGGAGGATAACAGAATTAAAAAAAAATAATATTGTATTAATATAATTAATTTATTAAAAAAAGTTTTCTTTGTTATTTATGAAGTAATAAATATGCTAAACAAGATCGCATTTGTAAGTGGCATCAAGACTTTAAATATTTTTTTTTAAATTCGATTTTCAATATTTTAACTTTAACTAAAATTGTACATTTTTAAAAATCAGAGATTTGAAAGAAAATTCAAATGTTTAGATTTGAGAAATACACGAGAATTTGACCCATCTCTTATTAAAATTAATATTTATGTCATTTTGTGCTGTTATGTGAATCAAAAATTAATGCTCATATGCCATATAAAATAATCAAATTACATCTTGTGATAATAAATTGATTTATAAGCTTAGGACGTAATATGAGAATCCTGTTTTCAATAAATATAATTTTTGTAAATTATATTTAATACCTTAAGTTATTTAATCATGCTAAAAATTCTCCTTTTCCTCCAAAATTGATTTTTTTTAAAAGTATTAAAAATTTGATTTGGCTTTAGGAATATTTCCTATTATTCGATTCAACACTGCTTCGAATTAATACTTCGCACACCCCTATTCAACATAAACTCTTAGAACACTGTATACATACTAAATAAAAAACATTCTAATCTTAAACTTCGATCTACTAGCTATTTGAGTATTTCCATTTTGTTGCAACGATGAACTAATTATCATTCCAAAAAGGTAAACAAATGAGTGCCATATTATACTAAGAAAAAACCCAAAAGTGAGGCAAATAAGACAAAAACGCGTACACATCTTAAAATAAACAAGCTCACAAAGTCGTCCACAGCAGTGTTAAATATCGACAAGAAAAAATAGTTAAAAAAGGGAATACCTTCCTAACAACACATGTTGTTTGTAATATGTAATTCAACTGGCCACATTGATTAAAAGCTGCTTTAAGATGTTCACTTAAAAAAAAGACTGTAAAGTTGTTTTAATATCCATTAATAAAATCTGTTTCGTAAACACACGAGAGCAAGAAAAAGTGCCCCGACATAGAGTCAACCTCAATATCTTGAGGTGGAACAACTTGAGGAGGGCCAATTTGGCAATCACAAATGGCACATCCTCCCAAAGGATTTGAACTCGTGAATCTGATCACCGAAGGTAGTTTCCATAACAACACAAACGCCTTCGCGGAAAGCCAGAGGCTTGTCCTTTATAATATGATACATTCAAACCAGGGAGTGAAGAATGATCACGCCTCAATCTGCGACATGGCTACCGTCCCCCTGTTCCGAGGTAACATCTGCCGCCGACTGTTCCGTGTCGAGCGCTCCTTCCGAGGGGGGGCCAGGTTCTCTTGCTCGTGTCTCTTCCTTTGTCGCACCCTCCTCCTCTTCTTCTTGAGCTATTACTCCTGTCTCCTCCTCTGCCTTGGCCGGAGGTTTCTCTTCGAAAGACTCGCGAAGTTCCGAGACTTCCTTCTCCCCCTCATAGAGCCTCTTTATGCCTCGAGGCAGAGCGCGGCATGACGACAGATTCAAGGACACTAGGTTATGACACTGCAGCAGAACCTCCTTAACTGGGGCGAGGCTCACGGAGGACCCACACAGGTTCAATACCCTGAAGACAACACAGACTGGTCAGGGTGCACAACTTTGAGAGCAAAATTTTGTGTGATTAGGAAGAGAATAAAGAGGATGGAATAAGAAAAAGGAGAATAAGGGAGATGGAGTATGCAGGAAAAAGATTGAACGGGAGACTAAGAAAAAGATGGGAGGAGCAGATAACAGCATGTGTGCAAGTGAGAGGGAAATTGAGGCACTTTACTAAACTGTGCCAGCTATTGGTTAGAAATAGTTAATGATGATGATATTTACTATCATTTATGCATATTAATCTTATGTTATTATTGGAAAAGTTTTTCACAAAAACTAGACCATTTTTTCATTATTAAAAGGGTTACTAAATAATTTACGTTACTAGTTTGCATTTCTCTCCGTAGGCCACAGAAGGATGTTTGAGTGTGTTCTCACCTGAGCGGAGACTCGTCACCCTTCTCAGCGAGTGTCGAGACGGCAAGGTCGAGGGACTCTGTCGCGGTGCTCCATGCGAGGTCCACTTCCACCAGGCTGTGCTTCCACTTGCGCGCAATCAGGTCTAGGCCAGAATCATTCAGTCGCGTCACGTAACACCCTGGACACACAAACGAACCAAACATGTTCATACGGCGACCGGAAAAAAACATTAGCGTATGAGACAACAGCAACCAGAAGCTTAAGTTATCTTAGACTAAAGTTTAATATTATTTTAACATTTTTTTAAAGAACAAATCATTTGGTTCTTTTATTTTTGAGGTTAACAATGATCATTTTATTCGATTTTATAATAATGGATATTGATGAAAATAAAGAAAAAGGGAAAAAACTACTATGAGTAAATTTGATGAATAAAGCCCACCTAGGGAAAGAGGAAAAATGTGGTAAGAATCCAATACACAAAGGTGACATCTTCCTTTCTTCTGTCTTCTATAGTAGAAGTAGCCACACACACATTTTAACACAAATAGAGAAATATTTCGGCATTGTTGCCTTTATCAAATAAAAATAAGAAAGAAGAGAGTACACTAGACGCAAACACTATATTACTCCATTTTGAATTTAAAGAAAAAAGAAAAAAACTGTTATAAACACATTGTGCCAAATGTTTTTGGGAGTAAAGATAAATTCTTGGCTATGGTTAGTATTTGTATAAGCCTATTTAAAAAAATGAATACTAATATATAATAATAATAATAATAATAATAATGAAAATAGTATTAAAAATAATAACAATAAAAATAAATTTGAAAAATGTTAAATCTTATAGAAAGAAAAACACTATCTTCTGTTGAGGCCTGGTGGTAATCTTGATTTGGTAAGCCGTTAGACCAATTCCCACTTTCTAAGTTGAGAACTGTTGCACTGTTTGGGGAATGCTCTTAATAGTTTAGTGGTGTAGCAGGTTTAAAGTCCTGGTTGTGGGTACCGGCATGAATGGGTACAGGCTTGTCTGGATCTTTGTAGTTTGTGTCAAAACAATGATTGTTCATTCGCTGGCTGAGAGAACCTGTAGTAAGGGCGATATATTCTGCATCACATGATTTGCTCTGTAGTTGATATATCAAGTCATTGGTTTTGCAATTGTAATAATCAGGGATTTTGTAATCCAATTTGGTTACTTTGCTGTTGAAGGATGTAGTTGGTGGGTGGATTCCACATGTGCTGCAACGGGTGCTACCGCAGGGGTATGAACCTTCGGTAGTCGGTTTTTCTTCTCGGATTCTCTTGGGGTCAGGAAGTTTGGGATTGTGAAGATTGGGTGGCCGTTTGAAAGTTACTCTTGGGGGTGAACTAAGAAAGTTTTGGGTTAGGAATTTGCAACCACTTTTAAGGATGGTGTTTATTTGTTGTAGACGAGGATAGTAGTGTTGTAAGAAGGATAACCTCAACTCTTTTTTGTGGAGGGTCATAGTTGTCCTTGTAAAGTGCTGTGGATAATTTGAATTTAGAATAAGTGTACACCAATTTGTGTGGAAGATAGTGAAAAACCATTTTAGGAAAAAAAAAACTCACGGTACACCTGACCAAGATTCAAACCCTGATCTCCTTGTCATCGGAAGTCTAACACGAGAGTCTATTATTAGTGTTATTTTATACATATTGATAATAGCTATCATAAGTAACAGCACAAATCACATGACTTGAAGTAAGGACACGTAAAAGTAGAAGTGGTAACTTTTTGAGCTGACAGACAAGGACCTTTCTTTGAAAAGTGGACTGTATTAAAGCCCTTGAGTAGACAACAGGAGAGGATCCTAAGACAAATGTAGTTGAAGTTTGAAGGGAAGACGTAGCGAGGGAGACCAAGAAAGAGATGGGAGCAGCAGATAACAGCAAGTGTGAGAGTGGGAAGAGAAGAATGGTTGAAATGAGCTCTGGAGACGGAGGCATTTTATCAAACTGACCTGGCCACAGGCTGCAAACAATTCATGATCATGATGATGATGATGATGTGCATTAGGATGTTTCACCTGACAAGAAGAGGTGCTCCAGGTCCCAGGCGGGCACCCTGACAAGGCTCGAGTCGGTCACACGGGAGCAACCCCTCACGTCCAACAGACGCAGCTTGTGGGAATTCTTGAGGATCCTCTCCACCGAGTTGTCATCCATGATGGTCGTCGAGCTCAACCCGTCTATGTTGGCTACGGTGGCGACGCTGAGTTCCTCCAACGCAGGGAAGCCTGGTGCTGCCACCTGGGACACAAGGTAGACAATATTTAATGGACAAGGTAAGTATGTTGTAGGATTGGTTTCAAAACCAAGGCTTAGAAAATGTTTGAAATGTCGGTGCTCACCAAGTTTATGATCGAATTATGGAGAATGAAGAAAAAAAAAGTAAACCCACCCCCCTCCTCCCAAACAGAAACTTACAAAAGCTTCAATATGTAGATGTCACATGGTATCTTCCGCTGAACAGTAAGAGTCGTTTCAAACGAGGCAGCTATCTCTCGTCAACTATCCCTCTGTTGATTAACATTGGAGGTTTCACAAGACGCAACAGAGTTGCCGCCTCGTCAGTCGCACATAAGTCGCCCACTATTGGCGATATGTGAACTGGTTGCCCGTCAGTACCTGCTTGGTTAATCACGTGTTTACATGGTATCATTCATACGGGGCAACAGTGGCCGGCCAGCACCCCAAGTGGTGTCGGCCTCCAAGCATCTGTTGAATTCTATTCTTAGTACGGAAGGTTATCTTGTTATCTATTGTCGGTTTGTTTTTGACTGCATAGTCTTATAAGTATCGCATACTTCATTAAAACTTTATCTAAGCTAATAATAAGTACCCGCCTCAGTGGCGTAGTTGGCTAACGCGCTTGTCGTGCAGAGCTTGACCGCTGAGGACGGGGAGATCGAGGTTCGAATCTCGGTCGGGTGAACTGGGGCTAGTTTTTCCTAAATGGTTTTCCACTCTCCCTCCACGAAAATGCGGGTTCACTTCCTCTATTTCAACCTTCCAAATTCCTAGTCCATTAGAGTAATTAGTGCTTAAAGCGTATAACCCGAACAGGTAGTAAGACGCGGTGCTGAATATTATAATATTAATAATAAGTAATGTTAAGGGATTAGGGATGTTCGTCCATAGCTCTTGACCCTTTTCAAGGATATTTCCATCTTTTTTTATTATTAAAAATCTAGATTAAATTGTTTAATGTAAAGGCTTGAAAGTGCCATCAATTCCAGCGAAAGAACATTCTGATAATTAATGTGTGATTAAAATTATATCGTTTGACACCATAGCTCAGCCAGTACCATGTCTCTGCCACTGAGACAAGGAGTCTCGAGTTTGATCCCTGGCATGGGCAAAAAATGTCTAATTGGTGAAATGTGAATGCCACCTTTCACAGTGATAAATTTGTGGTCGGGACCCTGGATGGTATGTCCCTTCTAGATTTAAGCAACCACAAAAAAAGAACCCCATCCTCCGAAACCCTAATAACTGACCTAATTTTTCAAGTACTCTGGTTAAGTTGGTACTGATTTTTCTTTTATAGAGCGAGAGTTTACCGGTAATTGTTGTCTCATGTGAAACGGATCTGCGATAGTTGATGAGTGATAGTTGCCTCATGAGAAATGGCTCTCTATGTTTACTTTAAATGTGCAAACCTATTTACTAACGATGAAAAGTTCTCTGGTGGATTAAAAATTCCCTTGAAATTCTGATATTGTCCTCATCATTATCAGTTTATTGTTTCAGCAAACCAGGTACAATTTGTGAGTCTCTTCCATTTCTCTCTATCTAGATACAGTTCTTCAACATTTATGGCCCTCCAGTCGCCACTCTTCTTGATGTCTTCCTTTACAGCGTCCATCCATCTTCTTCTCTGTCTTCTCCCGACTATCTCCTCCAACCACTTCCTCACCTCTCTTCCAATCTCCATCCTCTTCACATGTCCGAACCATTCCTTCCTTAATCTGGATATTTTTCATTTAAGGGTTCTTTCATTTTATTCTGTGTTCATATAACATCATTTCTTATTTTGTCTCTCTTTAGTCTTTTCCATTATAGAGCGGAGAAATTTCATTTCAGTGACTTTTATATGGCTTTCTTTCTTTCTTTCTTTGGATGATGCATATGTTTCCAGGCTTTAAGTTGTTTGGGATGAAATAGCTGTTGTAGAGGAACAGCACCTTCACGTCCCAAAGTGAGTTTCGCAATTAGTGGTAAAAAATGTGATCATTTTTGAGTTTGGTTAGTGACTTCTGGGCAAACACTTGCGTCCCGAGATATTACACTTCCCAGATATTGGAAGTGTTCCACCTCCTACAGATTTACTCCATCCAGGAAGATGTTAGTTTCCTTCTTTTGTCTATTGATATTGTGGAATATGTGTGATCTAGTTATGTGGCAATACACATCTTCTTAGCTGGGACATATTGCGTTGGGGTCTATTTAAATAATAATAATAATATTTAGCACCGCGTCTTACTACTCGTTTGGGTTTTACGCTTTAAGTACTAATTAATCTAATGGATTAGAAATTGGGAAGGTTGAATTAGAGGAAGTGAACCCGCATTTGCGTGGAGGGAGAGGGGAAAACCATTTAGGAAAAACCACCTCCAGTTCACCCGACCGAGATTCGAACTTCGATCTCCCCGTCCTCAGCAGTAGAGCTCCACACAACTAGCGCGTTAGCCAACTACGCCACCGATTCGGGTGTCTGTTTAAAGATATCGACACTTTTACAGTATAGAAATACTTTGTACCCATTGTCACATATGAAGCAGAAACATCGGCATTGAATGTAAGAGAGACTAGGAGAGCATGTCAGCTGTTACAGGGAGAAACAAAATTAGGAATGAAGATATCTGGGAATGAGTGGGGTACAAGGAGTACATGAGATAGTAGAGGAAGCAAGACTGAGATGGTACCTTCATGTGATGATGTTGGAGTACATGAGATAGTAGAGGAAGCAAAACATGAGATGGTATGGACATGTAATGAGGATGGGAAAATACTGAAAGAGAGTCCAAAAAAGAGATGGGAGGAGCAAATAACAGAATGTTAACAATTGAGAGGAGAAGAATGGAGGAAATTAAAGGAGGTAGAATGGTTAAAGGATATAGGAAGATGGAGGCATTTTACTAAACTGACCCGGCCATAGGCTGGAAACAGCCAATGATGATACAGTATAGAAGTCCTCAAAGTTGAGGTTATGACTGGAGACATAGGCTGAGACTGGTTGTTCAGGGTTCTTAATTTTGGTGAAATGGCAGTGTCTGTTTATGTACGGAAAGTTTAAGTGATGAGAATAAAATATTGCGCAGTATATTGTTGGCAACCTACCATATTTGTTAAATTATGTGACTGTATTTAGAGGTTTGATAGCTTATGTTGTGATTAATGGAGTCGGTCATGTTGGTAGATATATTTGATAGGTTTTGCAAGCTGTTTTGTTCCTAGGTTGAGAGCTTGGTTGTGTTTCTGTAAAATTTAGCAAGTAAATTCCATCCATATAAAATTGTATGTTACGCTCTAAACTATAAGCTGAGAAAGACCTAACTTTAATATGGGAAAAATAACTATTAAGCTTATTCTAATTTAGTTGTTGTCAAGTGAAGAATGAAGAAAACCCCAATTCAATAAGTTTCCTGGTTTAAGCATAATTATGTACCTAATTTCATGGTCAATCGATTGAGAGATAAGCTCTTAAGTAGATTGCTACATTTTCGGTCTTTGTCAACAATTGATTCTGAGAGCTTTAGGGCCATATTTATGGTAAAGTCTCTTGGGAGTCAACCAAGCTCTGAATATACAAGTAATAAGTAGTTCTGCTCAAATATGAAAAGGCTGAAATCAAAATTTTGACCCTACATATAGTCAAGATTGGGATACCAACCAAATCTAGACCCTCTCCCCCAAACAAAGGTACATACACAGGGCCCTTAGCTACTCTACAAACCGAGGTAATACGCTGTCGAGTAGACAAAGGTGGCGATGGTGAGGAACCTGACCTGCTCTTGTAAGGAGGTCGCCGACAGTGCGACGGTACTGTTTAGTATCCTGAGCACCCGCAGTTTCTGACACCCCTCCCCCAAATATAGAGCTCTTAGCTACTCTACCAACTGAGGTAATACGCTGTCGAGTAGACGAAGGTAGCGACGGTGAGGAACCTGACCTGCTCTTGTAAGGAGGTCGCCGACAGTGCGACGGTACTGTTTGTTATCCTGAGCACCCGCAGTTTCTGACACCCCTCCTGGAGCCTCTCGATGTGCAGCGGGGCTGTCGTGTGGGTCCTCAGGTTGGACAGGTCCAACACTTGCAGGTTGGGGCAGTAGGTCTGAAACAACCAAAGCATGTCACGTTCATTTTAACTAAGCGCGGCTCCTTTGAGCCTGTTAATTGCAATAGGACGAAATGACAGTTAGAAAAGTATATTTTGCAGTATTTTTTAACTAATACATTCTTCGGACAAAATAAATAAAATATTGCTTATATAATAAAAGCTTTTTTTGTCCAAGGGACGCTATTCTTTCAATAAATATCAACACAAAAGTTGCAAATATTAGTAATTACGGTGCTGTACGTATGGAGGGGACCCCATTTCAATAAATTTAAAATTAACATAAAAATGACAGTTTGCCAATTTTCTACAACTGAGCTATCCAGGCTTTGACTCCTGCTCAGGGTCATTCTTCACTCATAGCTTGAGTCTGTAATGGACATGTGTAATCATCAGCTACATATGAGCAACCAATAATATCGCGAGCTATCAGCTACCACAGACATCTAAGGCTCGGGAGGTCTGTTAGGCTGACAAGTATGCAATATTGTAACTAAAGCAAAATTTCAACGAATAACAGCCCTCCCAAGTTTCTGGGTTATCTGATAGCTCACGACACTATTTTTAAAATTTATTTATTTGAGGTATTTCATGTGCACTTTATGAACTCACCATTTATTATATCAGCACATGAGAATTTCTATGAGCGAGAGAAAAAGGACCTACCAATTTTACAGAGAAAAGTATTTTCACATACCTTCCTGTTTTTTTTTACAAGCTACAATTGACACGGGGACTGACGGCTTTGCTTTCCCTCCGAAGAAAACTGTGCTACAAATTTTTTGTGCTTAAGAAAAATCTGTTGACCACGGCCGAGACTATTGTTTGATTATATATAGCTGACAATTCCACACATCCATAGAGAGGATGAGGGTGATGATTATGATAACATATACATTTGTATTATTCAAAAGGTCCTTCCTGTGAAAATTGGACTGTAATTGTTACAAGTCGAGTGTTTCGACTCACAGCTATGGCCGTGACGATCTGTGGCAATCCCGCCAGCTTGTTGTCAGCGAGGACTAGGTGCGTCAGCCTCTCCCCCATCTCCTGAGCCACGTGGGTCAGCGAAATCAATGAGACTGCTCCTCGACTACTGCTCTCTTGCTGTGCACGCAAACAAACACAATCATTATCAATTATAATTGGGCACAAAACCTTTGAAACGATGTTCTATAGGCCAGGTCTGGGCAAATTTATTGGCTGAAGGGTCACATCAAGGATTAAAATATAAGAATGGGCCGCCAAATATATATATATATTTTCTAAAATAATTTATTGAAAGATATTATAAAAAAAAGGAAAATATTATACAAAAATAAGCAAGTGGTTCTCCAATAAAACAGAAATTGATGCATATTTATCGTATCTTTCATAATTTTTGTAAATTTTGAAGTTAAAATTCTTAAAATTACTTCTAAATGTTCATCTATGTGTTTTATAGACGTGGTATATATTCTCCCTAGCGCTGCGCGAGTACTCAAAAATTAAAGTTCAAGTCGACTTTTGAAGATTTTTACGAAAAATTGAAAAATTCAAGTGCTTAAAATTTTCAATCTTACTAGTTTGAATAATGTTGTACAATTTTAAGATATAATTATTTCATAGCAAATAGTCTCTCTCGATATTTCCTTTATAATAACTAGGAAAAAAAAATCTGTACAATAATTATATTTATTTGAGAATTCGAATGTGTGACTATACATTTTTTCCCAAAAAATGTAACTATAGAAAAATTATGTTTTTACTTATTTATGGTTGATGCATGGATTTATTGCATCAATTGAACTCGAAATATTTCCTGTGCAAATATTGCTCTATTCTACTTGAACTAAAAAAAGAAGTTATTATTATTACTAGCACCGCGTCTTACTACCCGTTCGGATTATACGCACTTACACTAATGTGTAATGGTAGGGTGATTGTGAGATGAAATGAAGGACCTACAGTTTAACGTGGAATCCGAACCACGGTGGAGGCCTGGCATTCCTCACATTCACAAGATGTCTTGTCAGAGGCGAAGGAAAGGTTTGGTAATCAGATATATCTGTGCCGGGACCGAGGATTGAACCCCGGCCGCCAGCACAGAAGTCTGACACCTTACCCCTAGACCGTCAGGTCACCAAAGTTTGTATTCAAATTTAAGCCGGAATGAAAAATACCTAATTGCACACACCTAGTTCTTCCATTAGAATGATATATTTTATCACCAACAAATTGTTTTTCGTAGAGAGATCACGAAGCCCCTAATTTTCCCAGGGTTGTTAATGTGTGTCTTACCCTTAAATAGCAATACAGATCTTACGGAGCGTGCCATTGCCGACTCTTACCCTCTCTACCAGGGGTTGGCAACCTTTTTTGGGCCCCGATCGACTAATAAACTTATCAAAGGTCATCTCTCGTTCCTTCACTATACTTTTACTGGGGTTTTCCCCCCCCATAAATCTTATATTTATTTCCTTAAAACCGATCTTATGGTTACGTCTCCGTCCTAATATACAAACATGTCGAAGGAAACTAAACGAATCACATTCCTTATCACATTACCGATTATGACACTCAAGGTTATTTTGGTCGCTCAGATATTATTTGAAAGTGTGTGATATGTTTGTGAGGTTATAAGACACAAAGATCAACTTTTAATGAAGATGTAGTTTTCTTACACAGTTAAATTAAAATTACGAGATTGACCAGTTTCCAACATCTGCTCTGGAGAAAGTTAAAACTACTTTCAGAGTTTGAATTTTTTTTAAATAGATATATTGAAAACTTGTTTTTTGTGATATCGCTTTCACTAGATGTGATGGCGGATGTTGTGCAATGCGGCATGTTTAATCAAATGAAATAACAATGTTCATTTACAAAATGACAGCGTCGCTGTGTGGAATTAGGACAGCGCCAATGGACTAAAACAAGATGGTGAGTGTCCAAAAGCGCCTTCGCTGCAATTTAAGAGTGGGATGCACTTTAGGTGAATTAATCCTGATGATGTTTAGACAGGACTTAACTAACTTTACAATACTATCATTTTTTATTTATTAATCTGGATGTGTGACGTGTCTAGCGACAGGGTGGAAGAAAGCTGTTTCACAGCGCTGTCAGCCATAATGGCAGGTGCAACCGCTAAAAGATACTTACGTTTATGCTGGAGAGGTCGAGTCTAGAAAGGTGGGGGCAGTTGGCGACCAAATATTTGAGGTGGTCCGCTGTGAGCCCCATCCAACCGTTGAGGCCGAGACCCCGCAGTTCTCGACAGTTGGTGCACAAACTTTCCAGAGCTATCTGGATACGCATGCACTTCCATCCGCCTACGCAAACAACGCGATACAGATTTATACTACACGCTACACAGATTGTTAGTGGCTTTATTCTAGAGGATAAACAACATACAGACTCCAGTATGTTAATTTACCAATTAGTGAGAGGGAACAAATTCAATCAGGGTCCTACATGGGCTCGTGGATCAATAAATAGATGAGCTATTGATAGGAATTCAACCTGGCTTCTTGGATCAGTAAATATACGATCTACTGAAAGGCATTCAACCAGGACCCTTGGATCAGTAAATAGAATAGCTACTGACAGAAATTTAATATGGACTTGTGGATCAGTAAATAGAATAGCTACTGACAGAAATTTAATTCGGACTATTGGATCAGTAAATAAACAAGCTATTGACAGGAATTCAATTTGGACCCTTGGATCAGTAAATAAACAAGCTGTTGACAGGAATTCAATTTGGACTCTTGGATCAGTAAATAGACACGCTATTGACAGGAATTCAATTTGGATTCTTGGATCAGTAAATAGACAAGCTATTGACAGAAATTCAATTTGGACCCTTGGATCAGTAAATAGACAAACTGTTGACAGAAATTCAATTTGGACCCTTGGATCAGTAAATAGACAAGCTATTGACAGAAATTCAATTTGGACTATTGGATCAGTAAATAGACAAGCTATTGACAGAAATTCAATTTGGACTCTTGGATCAGTAAATAGACAAGCTATTGACAGAAATTCAATTTGGACTCTTGGAACAGTAAATAAACAAGCTATTGACAGGAATTCAATTTGGACTCTTGGATCAGTAAATAGACAAGCTGTTGACAGGAATTCAATTTGGACCCTTAGGATCAGTAAATAGACAAGCTGTTGACAGGAATTCAATTTGGACTCTTGGATCAGTAAATAGACACGCTACTGGTTGGGCCAAGGTGTCAGTTTTGAAAGCATGATGAAATGATAAATATCTAGCAACAAGAAAACACTCCTTATCAGTCAAATTGGACACAACAGGAGAGGGCAGGGGTTTATGCAGCGAGGCAAATATTTGAATATTTATTTAAAATTCATCCTTGTCATTCTTGTCCCTTTGGTTGAATATAATCCAATCTTCATATAAAGGGCCTTGAAGAAGACACTAATATATTTTTTATCAGCCAACATTGATAACATTTTACATTATTATTATTATGATAATATATTGATACTTTCTATCAAAAGTGAAATGATAGCAACAAACTTGGTGTATGAATATGTGGAAGTAGATCTAGTAACTGTCAGATAAGGTTTTTAAAATGAAAAATGGATTGTAGTTTGGGTGGTTAAAGCCATGAATGGTAATGGAATGCGAATAAAAAAAACCAAGACTCCATCTGAAAATATTGATCAGTTTGATTCATACCTATCAGATTGGATTTATTCTCTTTCCAAAGTTAGTAAACCGATAGTTTGGGAGGCTATTAGGTACGCATACATGACGACACTTTAGTGTCTGGATCAATTGAATACACTAAGTGTCGGTGTGTGTAAAGCGCCAAGTGCCTAGACTGGTGCCGCTAAACCAAGTTGCAGTGTCGCCAGTCTCGCTGCAACTCTAGTGTGAACAGAGTGTCGACACTCGTAACTAAGTAGTCGTGCACCTTACATAGCTTGGCAATGTCAAAGTTTGAGTGGTCAAAAGAAAAAAAACCAAGCCATCAATATCTATTTTGGAAGGCATTCCACTGGAAGACTACAAAAAACCATACAAGATGTACGCTGCTGCGTGATGTTTCACTGGAAGGTTACAAAAAACATAAAAAACGTACGCTGCTGCGGGATGTTTCATTGGAAGACTACAAAAACCATAGAAAACGTACCTTTGCAGTTGAAAAACTCGCTCAACAATTTAATACAGACGCAGGAGAAGTTAACCGAAAGTTTCATAGCTTAAGCACTCAGCTGAATAATGAATTGAGAAAAACAAGGAAGAGGAAAAGGTGGTCAAGGGTCTGGTGATTTGTACACAGTAAAGGGGAGTTTTATGAAGCTCTACTTTCTCAAGCAAATTATCAAAATCCAAAGCTAACATACGCTGAAAAATTTTGTAAAACCTTTTGTCACCGAGTATTAGTTCGCGAAGTAATGTGTTGACACAACCCATCTATTTTTCACCCATTCCTTTGTCCACACTTCTCCTTTTCGACGATTTTTCTCTCTCTCGCTACACAGGTCGCTACCATGGCAGCTAGTCATCTAGACAGACGCAACACATTTTGCTTAAACTCAATCTCGACACAAGTGTATGACACTGCTCGAGACACAAGTGTACAACACTGCTCGAGACACAAGTGTCGCCTCTAGGTGTTCACGTGTCTGCGCGCCTTTAGGCTGTGCAATTACTACAGCATGTTCAGCCAAACTATATATATTTTAAGATTTATGACTCGCCATATTTTTCCAGTCACTATAATGATTATACAAATATAAAGTATATTATTATTATTATTATTATTAGCACCGCGTCTTACTACCCGTTCGGGTTATACGCATTACGCTAATGTGTGATTGTAGGGCGATTGTGAGATGAAATGAAGGACCTATGAATGAAATTTCATTTTTCATGAACCTAACTATTATGGAGTCATACTACTGGTGTTTATAACAAAATGATTAATAATCTCGATAGAGATATACAAGTGGTCATTAAGCAACAAAATGTTGTAGGAGAAGGGGGTGGAGGGGAAAATAAAACAAGTGTTCAAATCAGCATGCCTCCTTATTCAACTCGGTTTCTTCTTCCATGCAAAGGCCTAGTATTTAGAACTTGCAATTTAATGTCCTAAATTTAAAAATATTACTGTAACTTTTTTTTTGTGAAACTCCCTGTGTTTTTTTAGACATGTGCTTTCTTGACTTTCCAGATAAATGGCAACCATGAATAAAATTTTGCTTTTTAATGGTAATATAACACATTTATCAAAGAGGAATAGTTTTATAAATTATAAAAGCAAATTCTTGATTTATATATGCTTCTTCAAGGAAGGGAGCGCAGTTACTAAGCTCGGAGGTATCTTTGATTGTCTGCCGAGCTGTAGTTTTATTACATAAGAAAAATAACCAAATATTTGTGCATTCAATCTACTTTCAACAATACAACTTTGTTTAACAGAGAATAAGATAATTTTTGAACAAATGCATGTGATAGGTTAATTGTTCCCATTAAAAATAAAAAGTTCATTGAGAGCGCAATCATTTTCAAAAAACTTTTTGATGAAGCGATGGTGTTTTTTAAGCACCACCTTATACTACCCATTCAAGTTATACAGATATATGATGATTATATTAATGCGTCAGGGATGTGGAAGGTTTAGAGAAAATGTAACCGCATTTATGTGAGAGAAAAAGAGAGAGAAAAACCACCGCCAGTACCGCCAACTGAGATTTGAACCTCGATCTCCCTATTGTCAGCAGTCTAGTCTAGTGCAAGAGTAACACCTGAGACTATGCGACCTAGCTCAGAAAACTAACACCCTAACAGGTTTTAACGCTGGAGCTGTGGCTTTACAATGCTACCAACTGAGCTAGCCAGGCCCTCACACCATCCTGTGTGTCATTTGACAATACTTAAGTGAAATCACACATCTTCTGGGACATAAACCTTGTTATCTCACTTAGTTGTGGTGTGTACAGTCAGAGGGCCGAGGGTTCAAATCCCTGTTTAGACATCATTTCTCTGGATTAACATATTTCATTATGTGTATAGCTTCATATAAATATAATATGCTTTAAATTGAAAAATGACACCTGGACACAGGGATTGAACTCGGGACCTCTGGATTAGTACGCCGATGCTCTAACCACTGAGCTATCCAGAAGTCGTCTTGTACCCAGGGTGATTCTTCACTCATATTTTAAGGCAGAGGCAGACAATTTCCGCATGTCCGTTACAGACTTTGTCTAAAAACTATGAGGGAAGAATTACCCTGGATAACTCAGTGGTAGAGCATTACCGTACTAAGTCAAAGGCCCCTGGTTCGATTCCTGAGCCCAGGGTTCATTTTTCAATATAAAGAATATATTTCTAAGATCTAAAAATGTAAAAAAAAAATTGTTGCAGACTGTCAGTTTCGTATGTATTTTAATTGGGGCTGTCAATGCGAAGCATAAAAAAAAACACTATTACAAGATTCACAATAAAATGTGTTTCTCCGAAGCAATTTTGAGTCTGCTCATAGCCCAACAGAATGCGAGTATTATTGCAATTTCTCATCCGATACACGAGGCACAAAGACGCGGCAGCAAAGAGTCAACTCTAGTTAAAGAGACTGTCACTAAACTGTCAGATGTGATTTAGTTTTATATCCACTCAACAATTATTAGGTAGATACTTTATAATTCAATATAACTACGAGCCATCCGAAAGAGTGGTCACACAACCTTAGGTGTCAGTCTTGCAATAGAGTGGATTGTCCTTTTACGAGGAAGGTCAAGGCTTTGGTTTCGTATGTTTTTATCACAGTTGTTTTGTGCTCCCTATGAGTGCAAATGTGAGTGCACTTCATCTGTCTACCGCTAAATTGTTATTTTAGCATTGTGTCTTACTACCATTTCGGGTTATACACCTATGTACTAATTACACAAATGATTTAGAGATTAGGAAGGCTTAATGTACAGGAAATGCCCCCACATTTGCATGGTGGGAGAGTGGAAATACATTCAGGAAAACATGGCCTCAGTGCACCCGACAGGGGTCGAACCCCGCTCTACCTTTTCTCGGCAGTTTAAGCCAACACGAGAGTAGTGTGTTAGACCACGGGGCCACTGAAGTGGGTTAACCCTAAGATAAAATCATTAATAGCCATAATGATGTTAAGTGTACTATATTAAAAAGACTACTCAATCTCAACCACACTTTTTCGACAAAAATAAAATTCAAACAAATTTCTACACTACCAAAAAAAAGAACAAAAAAACACCATATTTTCACACCTTTTAATTTAGGCGGCGCTTTTCTCGGCTGAAGCTTGGATGGAGTCTGTCCAACTTTCTTAAGACGAGTTACATATTTTATATCTGTATGGTTGGGACAGGCACAAACAAATCAACAGTTTGAACTGGAGTTTATACAAACAATGACAGGTTTGGTAAATCTCTTTCAAGGCACATCATTTAGATCAAATAAATGACTCTCAATGAAGTAACTAGAATTAATTAGATTATTATGTAATGATTTTCTAGGCGTTTTACTTTAGGGAAGTGTCCAATGCCCAATAAACTGTAATACATTTCTTAAATAAGCATATTTTTAGGTCGATAGATAAATTTGTATGTGTGTATTCATCAAACTTGTAAAAATTAGGGTTGGTCCGATGCATATCGTTGATCTGATCATTGGCCAGCAAACAAACGTTTGAACCAAGAGCGGAAGATTCACGGGAAGATAAATTAGGGAAGATACAAGGAAAAAAGTTAGTGTGGTTAGGTCATGTGATGAGAATGGAGGACAGAGTGCCAAAGAAAGCCTTACAGAACAAAGAGAAGGGCAGAAGACCTATTGGAAGACCCTGGACAAGATGGATGGACCAAGCGCGGGACATGGAAGCTAAAGGAGCGGACTGGAGAGGATGTGTCAGACGACTCGGAGAGGCAGAAACATTGAATGATGATAATGACGACAAGGAAAGTTACAACCAAAGAGCTTTTGGAGGTTTCAAAACTAAATTTTTGATTTGTACATGTTGATGTTTAAAAAAATTGTTTTTAAAATAATTATGCTTATTTAAATTCTAAAAATGTAGCGAACAGATATATATATATATATAAAAATCTAAAACTAATATATTTGCCAAGATATTCTATGCAAAGATTTCAATCCTATATAAAACTACCACAAACGTAGCCATGAGAAAAGTGGAATCAATTTAAATGAAACTAGCTATTCTTAAAATGTAATAGGGCCACTGATAAAGTGAATTATATTTAAATTAGCTCTAAAGTTTTTGTTTAAACTTGTACAGAATAATAATCACACAAGAGAACACAAAAATCATTAGTATATATTATCTTTGCAATATTGCAAATAAAATAAACCAAATGATAAGAATCGGCAACAAATAACTGGCATCGACATGATCCGCTAGACAGTTGACCGGCTCAACCCTAGTTAAATTACTATTAGCACCGCGTCTTACTACTCGTTCGGGTACGCACTTACGCTAATGTGTAATGGTAGGGTGATTGTGAGATGAAATGAAGGACCTACAGTTTAACGTGGAATCTGAACCACGGTGGAGGCCTGGCATTCCCCACATTCACAAGACGTCTTGTCAGAGGGGAAGGAAGGGTTTGGTAATCAGCTAAATCTGTGCCGGGACCGAGGATTGAACCCCGGCCGCCAGCACAGAAGTCTGACACCTTACCCTTAGACCACCAGGTCACCGACTCTCATTTAATTGCTTCTATTCTTCTCCTTTCACTTGCACACTTTCAGTTACCTGCTCCTCCCATCTCTTTATTGGCCCTCGGAATAAATAGTTTGAATGTGTTGCGTCAGGAAGCAAACCTTTTTTAAACACAATATTTTATTTGTATTTATTTGGCACTGCGTCTTACTATCTGTTCAGGTTATACACTTCTTAAGTACTAATTGGATCAATGGTTTTAGGGATTAGTAAGGCCATATTCAGAGGAAGTATACCCGCATTTGTGTAGAGGGATAGTGGGAAACTAGTTTGGAAAAACCACTCTCAGTAGGCCTACACCAGACCGAGATTTGAACCTCTATCTCCCCGTCGTTGGCAGTCTCGTCTAATGCAAGAAACTCTATTTATGTAAAACCATACCAAAATCAACATGTCAAAACTTGGTAAATCATGTTGAAAAATATATGGCAATGTTTGCTCCTAGTATTAATGCAAGAATTTTTTTTTAACCGCGAAACTTAGGAAACTGACGAGTATCTGTGTTCTACCTTGAGACTCGCCTCACAGTTTCATTCATCTCACACTCCATCATTTCAATCTTCTGAGCAAACTTAAAAACAAACCGATCCACTAAGGTATTTATGATTCTCAACGTCTTTCAACTTATTCATGTCAGTCTATTATATTTATGTGTTTCATTTAAAAAATAATTCTGAAAAAAAAGAATAAATAAAAGTATTTGGTTTGTCAATGTTGTTAATTTTTTTATTTGTCCCTCCCTGTAAGTAGGTTTGCACAACCCTGCCTGAAAACTACGAGTGAAGAATGAACCCAAGCACGGGACAGATCCTGGATAGCTTCGGTGGTCGATTTAGTTTTAAATATCAGTAGCTTAGCGCAAGTCTAAATTAAAATGGGGAAATGTTAAAAGTAAGTGTTTATTTGTGTTCATCGCTAGGGTTAGCTGCACATTTACACTAATGGTTTAGGGATGAGGTAAGATGAAATTAGAGAAAATGTGCTCGTGTTTGTGTGGAGATATAGTTGGAAATAATTTAGGAAATACCACTCACTAATCTACTCATACTATAATAGTCAATATGTGTACAACCCAAACGGATTCTAGCATGTACAGGGCTGAAATTTACAGTGGCCCCATGGCTCCTTTGGTGCTGACTGACAGCTGACGCTTTGAAAAGTTACCAGACCAGATTATGTATCCCTACGCCGAACCATATTATCTGCAAAAACATGTGTTTAGCAGCTGTCACTTATGACAGTCAAAATGTAGGTATATACCTAAATGTTGACTGTCAGAAGTCAGCTGTGAGCTGTCAGTCAGCACCAAAGAAGCCATGGGGCTACTGTAGTATACGTAGACATTCATATGAGGTGTACACAATTAAATATTTATAAAACTAATATTATTAATAGTAATAATAATATTTAGCACCACGTCTTACTACCCGTTCGGGTTATATGCTTTAAGTACTAATTACTCTAATGGATTAAGAATTGGGAAGGTTGAATTAGAGGAATTGAACCCGCATTTGCATGGAGGGAGAGTGGAAAACCATTTAGGAAAAACCACGCCCAGTTCACCTGACAGAGATTCGAACCTCGATCTCCCCGTCCTCAGCAGTAGAGCTCAACACGACAAGCGCGTTAGCCAACTACGCCACCGAGGCGGGTTAATATTATTGATACTAAATATAATAATATTATGAATATTAGTATTATTAATGTTAATATATATTTCAATCTGTACGCCTTATATGAATGTCAAATTATACTAAATTTTAGCTCCATAAATTAATCACTTTAGGCTACCTCAACGATGGTACGCAAAAAGCATACTGTGAAATAGCAAGTTTGGTTCCTTTTAACTCATGAACTGTAATGATTTGAAATCAATGGATCAATATTTATAGCTTATAATTATACACTTGATAAAATTGTGCGGTCATATTTTGATGGCCGAAGGACACTTAAATAGTGTTTTTTTTAAGGTAAAGTTTGGTAAAGTTTGGTAAAAGAGCAAACAAAACATGTGAGGCCTATGTACCGTTTGTTTACCCTGTAAATTAGCATGCTTGCCTTGTATTATTACACTATGGTATAGCTTATAAGATAGGATCATGGTGCAATACGTCACGGTAAGGATGCTACCTTTCAGGGTGAATTGAGTGTACAAGTGTACAAAAATTATATCACTCTCTAGTTTAGTTTCAGATGAGAGGATAACATTAGACTGGAGATGAATGTGTAAATAGGTGGACTGCAGTGGGGAGGGGGTTAGAAGGGGGACCACAGGGGGTATTGCCCCCCTTGATAGAAGTGAGGGGTGGGAGCAAAGCAAGGGTTTTTCCCCTCCCCCTTCTGACATGTGCTATAAAGATCCCAGTATGGCCTGTACACATTGTGGGAAATAAAAAAAATATTTTACATTCTAATTGTTTTTTTCCTTACCAAAGCTAAGACAATTTGAATGAAGCCGAATAGCTGAATCATTGTTGTTTAGATTACACGCCGACTCCTGGTTGGCGCGTGCTTTTTTTTAAAAGTATTTGAGTACATTTTTAAAGATATGAATCTATTAATTTATTTTCTAATTTGGTGTATAAAAGAGGATGAAGTGTTCAGTTGGCGACACTGGGAAAGACCTTCAGGAGATGGATAATCTGTGACGAATGAGAATCTAGAGCAGGGTCAAACTTTGATAAGTACTAACACAATGAAATACAAATAACAAGTGCTAGATTAACCTAAGAATTAGCTTAAACAAAGTGTGCACTATTATATGCAGTACAAGTATGATTCAGAATATCAGCAAAGAACTATTTTAGCACCGTGTCGTACAACCTGTTTGAGTTATTCCCCTATGCACTAATTACTCTAATGTGTTAGAGATGTGTATGGTTGAATTTAAAGGAGGTGTACCAGCATTTGTGTGGAGTGAGAGTGGGAAACCACCCTTCAGTACACCCGGCAGTCAAATCTGTTGCGAGAGTAGCAACTTAGACCATTCGACCATAGAAGTGTAGCAAAGAAATCAACTCTCATCTCGGCTGTCATTGAAAAGGAGCTGTGTGACGTACCGATGTTGAGGTCTTGAACCCTGGTGAGTCGGTTCTCGCAAAGCCACCTGAAGACCTCGGTATTCTTGTAGCGCTCCTTGACGAGTGGGCCGGACAGGTCGATAGTGTGCCACAGGAAGGGCGACAGGGCTACACCACGCCACAGACGGCACACACGGCTCATCCTGCGCACAGCAACAGTGGGGTTCTCTCAGTCAGAGAAGGAGCTCATTATTATACATCAGAGGCAAAGTGAGGCAAGTCGAGGCTGAACAAATATCTCAACTGTACACGGAGGCAGCCTCGGCCCAATCGGCGACCAGAACCGAGGGAGCATGAGGTTGAGCCATCTGGTGAGCCTCAAAGTGAAGCATGTGTCCTCTAATGAAGAGAGGCGTCATTTGACCATCAAAATTGTTTTTCTTTAACATAATATTATAAATATTTCATTGTGTACACTTTATATGAAAGTCTAGTTATACTAAATTTCAACCCCCAAACATTAATTACTCTACCCTAATAATGGTATGCAAAAAACATATAACAACAAGTTTGATCTCATATAACTCATGAAATGTAATGATTTGAAATCAACGAATCACTTTTTAAGACGTATAATTATAAGCTTGTTAAAACTGTGCAATACAATTTTGAGGGTCGAATGACCTTAACCCTTAGTGCCAGTCATGCAAGTTTCGTTTTATTTTCGTGTTGTACTATTTGTTAAAAATGGAGTGGACAAATGAAAGAATTAACTGTGGGATATGAAAGAAACCCGCCGCTTGGCAATCCCGGACATCCGCAACTCTTAACAATATTAGGTTCGGGCCGAGGACATTCCTTCAGTAGTGCCACCTCATGCATGCGGAAACGTCAACCCAATTGAGGCCTTTGTTCAGCATCGACTTGTCTCGCTTAAAATTTGCCTTTGATGTACACGCACATTATGACACTATTTTTTTCCCGAGAATGCTTATTTAGTCTAGTATCATGATGCCGATGATGATTATTATTATTAGCACCGCGTCTTACTACCCGTTCGGGTTATACGCACTTACGCTAATGTGTAATGGTAGGGTGATTGTGAGATGAAATGAAGGACCTACAGTCTAACGTGGAATACAAACCACGGTGGAGGCCTGGCATTCCTCACATTAACAAGATGTCTTGTCAGAGGTGAAGGAAGGGTTTGGTAATCAGATAAATCTTTGCCGGGACCGAGGATTGAACCCCGGCCGCCAGCACAGAAGTCTGACACCTTACCCCTAGACCACCTGCCGATGATGATGATGGTAGTAATAATAGAAGATTCTTCAGAATGTATTTTTATTTACATCCATCACTATTTCCAGTTTGTGGTCAGTTTTTTATTCAAGTCATATATTTTCCACTGCCGGCTGTCTAGGCCTGTCATAGATTTATATGCCTTATAATATAACTTAAGACTAGGACAGACAAAACATCGAGTCCCCAACTGTTAATTTATCAATGCGAAAGGGTAAACCCATATTTCACAAAAGATAAATTTTTCAGCCACGCCGGGAATCAAACCCGGGACCCTCAATTCAGTAAGTAGACACGCTATGACTGAGCTGAGGTATCAGATTCAGAAAATAGATATTTAACTAATTTATCAGGTTATAAGCATGTATGTATCAATTATGCTAATGTGTCAGGGATGAGGAAGGTAGAATTTTGAGTAGGTGTACCCACATTTGTGTGATTGTAAGACCGTTTAAGAAAAACCAACCCTTGTACACCCGACCGAGATCCGTTCTCAGCAGTCGAGCTCAACACGACAAGCGCGTTAGCCAACTACGCCACCGAGGCGGGTGAGATTTGGAAAAAAATTTACTATGATTCTGATTTGAATTCAGGAAATACAGGATTTGATTTGAGTCAGCTCTAATTAAATTAGTACCGGTATGTAGGCCTGGATAAGATTAGCTTTACTAGATTCAGTTAAGCTCAAGCCTTTGTTGCAGTTAAAAAGCCCAAAGAGTCCAGACTATTACTGTATTATCTGATATCTTACAAATAAAGGAGACTTATTTTTAAGCACAGTGTCTTACTACCCAGTCGGGGTTTTACACCTATGAACTAATTATGCTAGGTAATGGGTTAAGGGTAAGTAAGGTTGAGTTTATAGAAAGTGTACCTAAATTTGTTTGGATGGAGAGTGGAAAAACATTCAGTAAAAACCACCCTCAGTAGCCAACACTCGACCGGGATTCGAACCTTAATCTCCTCGTCATCTGCAGTCTATTCTATTGTGAGAGTCACACCTTAGGCCATAGATGCCGGTTAGTACTCTCTTGTTTGCTATTAAATCAAGAACTATTTGAAGTCTCTAGCTGGAAGAATCTAGACTAGCGCCTTTCCCGACAGCAGGGCAGGCTTGTTTAGCTATGGAACAAAAGAAGGTCTACAGAAATGTTTTGGAAAAATGACTGACCTGAAAAGGAATGGTACACAGCCTTCCTCTTGAGTTACCATCATAAAAATTCTTTCAATAATTGGCACAGGCATTGTGTGGCCCCATCCGCTTTGCTTCCTGATTTCCTCTGCTGGTTCTTCGCTGTCACTCTCCGCCTTCCACTGCACTCTCTTACTCTCCTCTCCCTCATCCTCAGTGGTCGTGGAACTCCGCCTGCTACGACGCTTTCTGCCTCGTTCTCGTCGCCTGGTGGGCTGGGCCAACACTTTCCCAGACGACATCTTGATGCGCAGCTTGATACCATTCTGGTCGGGCGAGATCTGACTCTGGTAAGTAGTCACCTGTTGCCGGTTACGCTTTTTCCCAGGGCCAGGGGGGCGACCTCTACAAGACTCCGCTTTACGTTTACGACCCCGACTGTTGCCTCTGCCTCTTGGGGCCACCGGAGTCTCGGTGACAAAATGACTGTTGACCAACCCTTCTCCTTTAGTTCTCACTCACATCCTGATGGGAGTTACCTGGCTCGGAGTCGAGGAGGTGAGACATCACGACGATATCGTCCCCGACATCGTCTTCATCTTCTGAATCTTGAGCTGCCAAAAACAGGCGAGACGATTCTTCTGTTCTCCTAGTTGTTCTCCTTCGTGGCCTTTTCGGTCTGACATCTTCCTTTCTGTCGCCCGATAGTTCACCTAGGCTGTCGAGACTTTTGTTGTCAGTGTAAGAGTTGGGTGAGCCCCCGTTATTTTCCCTCAATGTTTCTCGACTATGTTCCAAACAAACGTCTGCGGTGTTGTTACCCAAAATATCCCCATGAGAGTTCACAATATCGGAATAGTCATTCGAAAGAACACTATCGTCTGTCAAATTACTTGACGCATTCACCGAGTCAACTGACGTTTGAAACGCACTTTGATCGTCCAACAATGTCTGCGATTGTATTTTAGATTCAACGTGATTACTGGTGCTGGTCAGCGAGTTCAAAAGGTCGTTAGTGTCAGTTCTGAAAGGCACATTTGTCGACACATTCTCAGGCTCCAGTAAGAATTCTTTCAAGCACTCGTGTTCAGAGTCGGATGTGTTTATCGGCGCAAATAGATCCTCATGGTGTTCGAAACACTCTCCGTTCTGGTCGTCCATTGTGATGATCGGATGAGGCTGCTGGCCCTACTTATACCGCCAGTCACATTTTAAAACTGTAGAGCGGGAAACAAAAAAACAAAAAGCAAATTGATGATACACTAGGAAACTATAGAACTACTGGTAGTCTCTTCACATCTGTTATTTTCATACAGAGAAAGTCACGTCTTACCGCCCATCTGGGTTATAAGCATATATACTAGCCTAGTTACGCTTATGTGCTAGGAAGGTTGCATTTAGAGGACAGATAAGCTTACCCAGATTTGCGTGTGAAACCATTTAGGAGAAACCACCATCAGTACAACCAACCAGGATTTGAACCTCTGATCTCCCCGTCATTGGCAGTCTAGTTTATTGGGAGAACGACATCTTAAAGAATGCAGTCGCCAAAGCAGGTAACTTCAATCTTACATGACTTTATACCAAAGTCCATCAGAGGAAGTTAAGCAGTGTTTAAAGGTATTGCCCTCTCGTCTTTCCTGTCCAATCACATGTTGGAGCAATATTTATTGAAAAGTTTTTTTTCAAATATAAAAGCCTTAGTCCAATTAAAACTTTCAGTGTTTTAAATGTCCTTATTTACTAGGCCTGAATATATATTTAGCTAAATTGGCATCATATGCAAGTAGGAGTCTGATGTTAGCATATTTTATCCCTACTTTTAGTGCATAATTAACATTTTTAAACCAAAGGCTACTTTAAATACATTTAAAAAAAGGTATAAGATTAATTAGAGATAAGGTTCCCAAATTGATTGAAATATTTAGTAAATTCCATTAAATTATGCGTTCATTGTTGGGCTTAGTTCGTGTCATATTTGACTTACAGGGCTTAGCCTAAATGGGGCTATTCCAACCAAGTCTTGCTCCAGTTAGTACAAATATTTTACATAGGGCTAGGTAATAATAAATAGGCCTATTTAACTTAATTAAGTAAACTTAAAATCTTTTGGATTCTATTTGTTTATTTTTGCAAATACAAAAATCATGCATATTATAGGATGATTAAGTTTTTATATTATTTAAAAAGTAGCCTAGGCCTAATTAATTCTAAAACTCTTACAAGTAAGCTTTAAGATAATTATATTATTTTAAAATGTAAATCTATTTATTTAGAAGTTAATCATATAAAATACTTTGTTTATAAAACATAATAACGATAAACCATACAAGATATTATATTGCCTGGTCCAATGGGGTACGCCCCCCTTGATATCACGTAGGCACATAACCAATCATTGTAAAGTAGGCTGTTTACCAACATTGACAAGCGTCAACAACTGGAGGTGACAGTGTCAAAGCAAGAGATTTGAGATGTTTATGTTACCAACAATGCTACTAACGTCACAAACGTCAATAAGTACACAAAATACCAAATTATTAACACAAATATATTAACAATAGCGTATGATAATAAGATTCAAACATCCTGATAAATGAAGTTGACGCATTTGGAGAGCATAGAAGATAATTTGAAATAGGGCACAGACATTATTAAATATGCACACCTACCTTACATTTCTTGCGGTACAAATTAGTGTCAAACATATGTAAGAGATGAATGTTCACATTTCACCCATATTCATTACCATAATCTACATAAATATTACATATAATCCTCATTTCGAATATTCTCACTAATCGTGCCACTGACCTTCGACCAACAGGAAGCAGACATGTTTACAGATTTTACCGCCAGATGCCACTGCTATTACGCAAATGTAAAACGTCAAAACAAGTATCTCGTAAAAAATAACGAACTAATATGCTAGTTTATCTAGCGAGATTAGGTCTTTATAAATTACTACTTCATTAAATTTCGGAAATGCAATTGAATAACGGCCTTTAGGTGCATTAATCAAATTTAATATTTTGTTGCTGCGCACAGCTGCAAGCATCTGTTTTTATTTTTATACTATTTTGGTAACAGTAGAACATCATTACAATACAAACATTATTGCAAAGTAAGTAATGGAACTTTTTTTTGCGATTAAATTTGAACTTTAACAAAATTGTAAACTAATGTTGTGCTCGGTATTTGTAAAATGTGTGGTGAAATTTTGCGGCTCAAAGTCAAGGTAGGGTTATTTTGATTTTATATTTGACATAATCAATGACGGCAAGAAAGAGCCGCAGGGCTCGTCCAATATGCGTGGTTATTTTGTCATTTTCTTAATAATTGAATTTACGAAATATCTTTCGACATGGATACGTTGTAAAATTCTACATTCACACACTAACACTAAGTAACATTTCCTTTATTACAAATGTGCGTACGTTAATTGAATACGTTTACTTTTACTAGTAAAAAACACATACTTTGATGATGGAACCTCAATTTTATGTCTATTTACATAAACATATCAATTTATTCGAAACAAGCTCAGTAATTATTATATTTCTTAAACCAAATGACTTTTCATTTTAAAATATTGTAAAGGCATTCGTATCCAAACTCTAGCTATACACAGATTTAGTAACATTTCAAAATATAAAACTATTCAAGGTAATTCACTTGGTTCTTGATTTCAATATTATTTGCCTGTGTTTTTTTAATCTGGTTCCTACTGTTTTACCATATTTTAGGTATGAATGATTTAGACTTAATATACACTTTCTGATCAAATTATCTTTAAATTTGGTGTCACTAACTGACACTTCTAATAACAAATAGTATTTTCATCCATAATCGATGAGTTCACACAAAATATAGGTAGGCCCTACTTAGATGTGAGCTTTATCAGAATAAATATATTATATTTATTTAAAATGTCTGACTTTGTAGTGATAGGCAAACATTTATAACATATTTAATATTTTATTAATCACAGCCTATTTTCTTCCTATGTGGCCTCCATTGGCTTTTAACAGTTTTTGTGTACCTGTATCAGTATAAGTTACTAAATTCTATTTTTAATATACTCTATAGTTGATTATTATTATTTATTCAGAAGTTGTTTATAAAATTAGTATAGGTATCGGATCATATACAACATCCTAATCTGTTATCTACTGTTAAATTATTGTAAGCCCACAAAAATAATTTTGGAATCCAAAGATTTGGTCAATCAAAACCATTTCTGGAATGCCAGGATCTATCCCCTTTATTACTGCATCTAACTACTTTCTATGACATTTGGGTTATATGCTTATGCACTCCACTAATGGTTTTAGGGATTATTAAGGTTAACTTTAGAGGAAGTGTACCCGCATTTGCGGGGAGGGAGGGTGGAAAACCATTTTGTAAATACTACCCCTCAGTACACCCGACCGAGGTTTGAATCTCGATCTTCCCGTCATCAGAAGTCTAGTCTACTGTGAGAGTAGCACCTCAAACCACGAGACCACCGAAGCGGGGGATTGAGAAATTGAATTATTATGTTAACGGCTTACATCACTCTATAATGTATCGACTTGTCTTACTATTCTCCTTTTACCGGAGCCTTAAACACACTTTTCACGCAACAGTGACAAGTTCCTAGTTATATTTTTAACCAAATATAGTGAGTGATCACTGTCCATAGTTTTTTAAACCCAAAAAGTTCACTTTATCCATTTACACACATTTTAGAATATATAAGTTGATGTAAACTTTTTTTCTGTGCTATTTTTCAGGCTGTTAGTGCTAATCACTAACAAACGTTTATATTTAAATATTCAAATGATTAACGTCAAAAACCAGAAGTTTCAAGTTTTATTTTAGGAATGGATATTGCCTACCCACGCCGACCCCCCTTTTCCTTTATACCCATTTCATCTCATTATAGGATTGGTGGGGATAGGGGTACAGGAGTACCACTGTAGAAATGCGGGGTTTCCCCTCTCACAGTGATGAATTAACGTCTGGGGTGCTGGGTGTTGTACGAGTTGTAGATTGTCATGTGCTGATATAATCAGTCGATTCAGAAAGTGCGCAGTAAATACCTCAAACATAGAACACATTAAAAACAGGATTGCTACGTCTATTCCAATGTAAGGCATCAGTAAATATATATATAGGCTAGGTATTAAATAAAATATTGGTTTTGTTTTACTCGGGGCTTGCACAAGGGCTTAATGCGCCCTAGGTGAGGTTTGAAATTTGTGCAGCAGATGTAATCTGTATACCGGTAATATAAATAAACTGCACCCCCCATGACTCAATAATAATAATAATAATGTGCAAAAATTATTGAACAAAAATAAAGGTGGCGACCCATCCGCTCACCCCTTAAGGTGAGGCAGAAGGGAGCGCAAGTATTTTTATAGTTTTTATAGAATTAAAATTTTTTGACCAAAATAAATCAAATATTTATCCAGTAGCAATATAGAGTTTAGTTTTCTGCACATGCTAATATCAATAGATCTTGAATATCTGTCAAGGGTGTCTTGGAATGTTGTCAAAAACTTTTTCTCTTTATTTAAAAAGTGTTGACAAAATCCCAGTACATCCTTGACAGATATTCAAGGTCTGTTGATATTAACATGTGCAGAAAACTAAACTCTATGTTGCTACTGGAGAAATATTTGATTTAATTTGGCCAACAAAATGTAATGCTATAAAAACTGTAAAAATACTCGCTCTCCCTTCAGCCGCCGCACCTGAAAAAATAGTGTCCCTTTTTCTCTTAATAAATTTTTGAGGGCTATAATTAAATATCAAATTGAATCACTGACAAAGCGAATCAAAAGGTTGAAAAACTTAGTTCCTAGTTTGACTGTTTAAAAACTGCATTTGTATAGGCTTACAAACAAAAGTTACTTTAACTATATAAATAATTAAGTGGCCTACCTATCATTATTTATTTTGTAATCAGTCTATTAATTTATTGGACCTAACTTAAATGTTATCAGAAATATTGCATAATAGTATTTGGTTTGTATAAAAGTCAATAAAAACATGTTTGCTTAGTCCAATATATTTACTTTATTTTATATTACCCCCCTAAATATCTATAATTTATCTAATACAAGAAGCAACACAATTAAATAGAGGTGAAATCATTAAATATTAGTTCTATATTAAGCTATAGAGTAAAGAAATGTGTAGCCAGAACACGGACATCATGAAACGAGCCTTGATAATAGGCCTATTTAAAATCATGTTTATACAACATAGATGCTTAAAATGCCTACAAACTACTCAAACCAATAAAAAAAATTAAAAATCCAGATTGATATAATATGGCAAAATAATTACCTATAAATACATTTCCACAACAAGGGAATCATGAACAGATTTTATGTGCTCATAAGCATTTTCTGTGATCTACAAAAAAAAAGTCTTGTTATCAAAATTTGTTTCCTGTTGATCAGTAATCAACATGGCCTGCACTATCTGAAAATGTGACACATTATTCTTGAGGAAATTTAAATACACCCCCCCCCCCCTGGTGGCAGTTTTGAAATAGCTAATGATGCAATTTTTTTTCTAAAAAAGGTCATAATTGTGTTTAACTATGCATTGATTTGATTAATAAAATGAATATCTATAATATTAAGTTGTTTTGTGAAAGTGTGTGCGCGTGTAAATTTCATAACAAATATTTGGGAGATAAATACGCAGTAAAATTTAAAATATTCTACGAGCAAAAAATGGGATTTATTATAATTATTAAAAACAATTGTTAAATGTTATTTGTAGGCCTATATTAAGTTGATGGGATTACTATATCTTTGGCCCTAGGAACAAACTAATAATAATAATTTGTTCCTTTGGGATTACAAACTTTGGACCCCCCTGGTATAGCCATCTATTCACACATGCCACTTTGCTGCCCTATTCCCAACCCTCATGAAATCACCAATGCCCAAGAAAAGGGGAAAATATCCCTTGGCATTACAAATCAACTGTCACTGCAACAAATATATTTGCATTAAATACAGTTCTTTTTCTATAATATGGGGTCACTGTGCCAATAATGAAGTGACCCGCCTCGGTGGTGTAGTCAACCAACGCTCTAGTTTTGTGTTGAGCTGAACTGCTGAGGACGTAGAGATCGAGGTTCGAATCTCGCTCGGGTGACCTGGGGATGGTTTTTTCCTAAATGATTTTCCCCACTCTCCCTCCACGTAAATTCGGGCTCACTTCCATTAAATTCAACCTTCCCAATTCCTAGCCCATTAGAGAAATTAATACTTGAGCATATTCCCGAACGGGTAGTAAGACACGCCTATAAAGAATAAATAAATGGTGACCTGGCGGTCTAGGGGGTAAGGTGTCGGACTTCTATGCTGGCGGCCGGGGTTCAATCCTCGGTCCCGGCAAAGATTTATCTGATTACCAAACCCTTCCTTCACCTCTGACAAGACATCTTGTGAATGTGAGGAATGCCAGGCCTCCACCGTGGTTCGGAT
>CABFOW010001920.1:93203-108865 GCA_902141385.1 Timema californicum
ATGCCAGGCCTCCACCGTGGTTCGGATTCCACGTTAAACTGTAGGTCCTCCATTTCATCTCACAATCACCCTACCATTACACATTAGCGCAAGTGCGTATAACCCGAACGGGTAATAGGACGCGGTGCTAATAATAATAATAATAATACCCATTCGGTTGTACGTTATTTACTAATCACGTGAATGTGTAAGGGATGAGAAAGGTTGAATTTAGAGGAAGTGTATCTGCATTTACGGGGAAGAGAAAGTGTGGGAAACTATTTAGGGAACCTCAGTACACCCGACTGGTATTCGAACCACTATACCTCGGTCATTGGCAGTCTATTCTATTGCGTGTAGCGCCTTAGACCATGCGGCCACCGAAGCGGGTTCCGTTAATTTAATTGTGACGAATAAAATTGGGACGTTAACACCACAAACATTTTCATAGGAAAGAAAAACCATTTAGGAAATTCAAAACTTATTTTGTAAGCATTGGTAATATTTATCAAAAGTAACAACTTCAGATCACTTTACTTGGCGTATGAATACGTGAAAGTAGATTTAGTGTATTTTCTGTCATTTAAGGTTATTCCTATGAAAATTGATTTGAACAATCAAGAGAGTTGACACCCGCCTCGGTGGCGTAGTTGGCTGACGTGCTAGTTTTGTGTTGAGCTAGACTGCCGAGGACGGGGTGATCTAGGTTTGAATCTCGCTCGAGGGAACTAGGGGTGGTATTTCCTAAATGTTTTTCCACTCTCCCTCCACGTGAATGCGGGTTCACTTCCTATATATTCAACAACCTTCCCAATTCCTAGCCTATTAACGTATTTAGTAATTAAGCCTACAAACCAAACGGTTAATAAAACGCGGTGTTAAATAAATAAAAAATAAAAAAGCGTTGACTTAAACCACTTTTCGTCTGTGTACGATGTCTTGGCTAGTAGACTGGACGACTGCAACCCTCCTACTTTGGTAGAGCGGCGGGTTGCATACCAACAGGCGCTCTCTACATAGTGATCTGCTCGCTTTCCATTGTAAAGACCCATCTGAAATTAAAACAACGTATACACTTAAGGTGGCCGCCCCTGTTGGCGATAAAGTATGGTTTGCTTAAAATACAATGGTCTGTGTCGTTTTCTGGAACGATTTCTCTTCTGGCTAGGCTTATTCTCCCTTTCGCCCTTCGCCTACAACTTGTCGATAAGAAAGAGGGGAAATAAAACCACGACACTTTTTATCTCAAGGTAAGAGGAAAGCTCGCTGCTAGTTCTCAAATATATTTAAAAAAAATTCTGCGAGCTTATAAACAAGTCACTGAATTTCAAGACTAGTCTCATAACTCCCAAATATTATTAAAAATGGGCTAATTTCACATTTTCACACATTTTTTTCTATTAATAAAACTCAAACTATAGGTTGGGGAAAAATAGCCCTTTTGGAATCTTTCCACTTTATTTTGGCGGGAACCTTATTTGGAAATAACGCAACCGTAGAATTAAATATTGCGTTAGAGCGCACACCGAGGCGGCCCCCTTAAACTGGTAATACCTACCTATGAGAACACTGGTAGTCACGCGGTTTAAAGCATCAGGCTCGCTCGGCCGGGTACACATTGAGTGTTTTCCCAAATGTGATTCTCACCGTGGTTTTTCCATCCTCTCCCCACGCACATGCGTGCGTATTTCCTCTATAAGTAGCCACCCCATTCCCTACTCCTTGGGTTTAACCGTTAATAGCCTTGAGGTTGAAGATTCGAAAGAAGAAAAAAATCTTAGATTTTTACTTTCACGTGACCTCTTGAGTAGAGAGTATTGTGATCATCAAAAAAATTGAATTCAATATTTTGATGGATATTGACGTTTCGTGACCAATTGAACAAAAAAAAAGTATTTTTTTTACTCTACTGTCCGTCTGTCTGTCTGTCTGTTACTCAGATTAGAGCCTAAACTAGTTTACTCTTTTACTTGGTATCTCGGGTTTTTATAAGGTTCCCCCAGGAGTTGTTGGAAATAGATACTCAACGTCGACCTCGGTAGTCTTTGTGTAACGTGCTCGCCTCAAGACTCGATGTTCGTGAGTTCAAACCCAGCCGGGGTTGACGGATTCTTCTTGAGTGATAAAAATCCGTTGCACAACTTCCTTCGGAGGGGAAGTAAGGCCGTTGGTTACGTGTATATTGTGACATGTAAAATAACCCTAGAAGTTATGAGGAAATACCTCTTCTCCCGGTCAAAATTGGCAGGCCCTTTCGCTCTCGCTCATAGAAATTTCCGTTTGCTGATGTATTTAATCGATTCAGAAAATGCACGTTAAATACATTTAATAAATAAAAATAAAGATATTCAACCTTAAAACTAAAGGTAGTTTACTAAAGGGCAAAAATAAATAAATCAATAGTCCTTTAACGATTTTTATAACAATTTGTATTTAGGAACTGTTTTTAAAACATACAAATTAAAATGGCGCATATAATTTTTCAGGGAAATTGACTTAGAGGGTTCTTTACATGAGCGGTTATCTCCAATTTTGATTATATTTCCTCTAATCGTCGAGATAACTGATCATTGGGAAGTTGTGGTAAAATTAAATCTGTAAAAAATTTATTTGAAATACATTTTTATAAAACTAACAGTTTCTGAGCTATTGACAAATTAATTTTTATATTATTGTCGGGGAAATGGCAATTGGATCGTACAAATATGCTCCCTTTTCCTCAAAATGTTTCTCTAACAGTGCATACATATGATTTCACTGATACTCTTTTGTTGAGTGTTTCTGCAACAATGTATATTATTTCGTTTCACATTATTATACGAGTTTCAAACAAATATATTCATATTTATACAAAGTAAAGAGAAAGTGTGTGCAATGCATCATGCCATTATTTTTTTTTGCATTTGGACTAAATATCAGGCGCATCTCGTTTTATTAGTTGGTGTCTGGGAGGTCGGAGCTCGAATCCCGGATGGGAGTACACTGAATATTTGTTTTCCTAAATGGTTTCCCACTTTCCCTCCACGAATATGCGGGAACCTTTCCTGTAGATCCAACCTTTCTTATCCCTAACACATTATCGTAACTAGTACATGTGCTTCCAACCCGAATGGTTAGTAAGACGAGATGATAAAAAAAACAATGCCGTAAAGAAAATCAAGTGTCTTATTAAAAGTTTATTTCTCTAACCTTCCGCGAATTTGTGTCGGTTGGTCGTTACTGACTCTGTAGCCTGCCAGATAAAATATTAATTAATAGTTGAGATGTATATTAAGAGTAGGTGACCTGGCGGTCTAGGTATAAGGTGTCAGACTTCTATGCTGGCGGCCGGGGTTCAATACTCGGTACCGGCAAAGATTTATCTGATTACCAAACCCTTCCTTCACCTCTGACAAGACATCTTGTGAATGTGGGGAATGCAAGGCCTCCACCGTGGTTCGGATTCCACGTTAAACTGTAGGTCCTCCATTTCATCTCACAATCACCCTACCATTACACATTGGCGTAAGTGCGTATAACCCGAACGGGTAGTAAGACGCGGTGCTAATAATAATAATAATAATAATAATAATAATAATAATAATATAATAAGATTTACCGAAATATCCCGAGGCGTGTGTTCGCGAACTTTTACTAGTATATTAAAATTAATTTATCCGTAATTATTTATATTCATAAGCAACTTAAAGCTTGATTTATTTTTACCATATTTAGCTGGAAAAAAAATTATTTCATCCACCCGCTGAATATTTATACCGAAATTACTTTGAGGATTCAAATCATTTTGTACCACCTCTGTGGTCTAGTGACCAGAGTCCCTGGATACAGATACAGAGGTACGGGGTTCGATGCCCGGCACTTGCAGAGTTTTCTTGGAATCATTGTGTCTGGAACGGGGTCAAACCAGCCTCATGAGGACAAATGAGGAGACACTTGAATAAGAGGTGGTGGATCTGGTCTAGAAAAGTGAGATTAACGGCCGGAGGGGTCGTTGTGCCGACCGCATGGCACCCTATATCCGCGAATGTTGGTACTATCTTCACCAACATGCGGCGGCCGGCCGGTCGGAATGTCTCGCTTGCCATCACACACCATGAAGTTATTATTAACCATTATTTACCACAAGCCAGTGTCTATTTTATAAAGGGGTTAAACCGTTGTCTTTTTATTGTTATTTCAATGCGTGAACGTT
Source organism: Timema californicum (assembly GCA_902141385.1). Classification (NCBI taxonomy): domain Eukaryota; kingdom Metazoa; phylum Arthropoda; class Insecta; order Phasmatodea; family Timematidae; genus Timema; species Timema californicum. The sequence goes on from CABFOW010001920.1 coordinate 97,375, forward strand.
TTTTTTATTTCAAACATAATAAATAGCTCGTAAAAGCTAATGATGTCATGGCTTATTTTTAAGTTTCATAATTTTGAGACTGAAGGCGAGTATTGGCCCGGTACGCCCTTGGGCCGTCTAGACTTTCTCCTCGTTTTACCCCCCTCCCTGCCCCCGTAATGGGGATTTACAACTCGCGTAGTAAAGTGTGGGGTTTATATGATAATGCGTCTGTCTGACCTTGGGGAAGTGTCTGACGAGCACCGGAGGCCCCGGTTTGATTCCGGAGAATGCAAGTAACCTCGCTTGTCGCCAAACCTCCTCTATTTTCTTCTTCCTCTTGTATTGTTAATTAGCGTTACGTTTTACTACCCGTTAGGGCTATTCGCTTTTAATTATATTCTTTAGGGAAGGGAGGATGAAGGTAGAATTGAGAGTAAATGCACCCGCATTTTCATCAACACCTTCAGTGCATTCTGCCGGGAATGGAGCCATGATATCCCCGATAGTGGCAAACCAGACGTGTCGAGACTGACGCCTTTTCCCGCGTAGGTAGCTCATCCTGTCCCCTGTTGAGACCCCCCCCCCTCACTCCCCGGCAACCAACTCGACAAGAAAAACAACCCAAGGTCAGGGCTGAGTTATTGCAGTCAAACGGGGGCAGTGCAGTGTGAAGAAGAATGAGGTTAGGTTAGAGTTTTTACACCCGCATTTGCGTGTGGTGAAAAGGGGGGAAAAAATACTAGTGAGAAATCTCATTCAAGGCACTTGATTGTGATTCGAATCCTAACCTTCTCGTTGGCGACGACCTCGTGTGTTGTGAGTCTAACGCCTTACACCGCGAGGTTAGAGATGCGGGCTGTGGGATAGTCTTGCACGATTAGCCGAGCCTCGTAAATATGTCAACGGACGGGCACTTCCCCGGTCTCGGTAAGTGGTCCCTCCGCTCATTCAAGTACCTTAGAGTCGCACAATCATCGAAACTATTGCTGTGCTACTTGCTAGAGTGGTGGTCGGGTTGCTATTGGCACACGCTGTGTTTGTTGTGGCGCACTGAAAGAACACCCCTCCCTCCCCTCCCCACTTCCCCTCCCGCTTATTTTAGCCGTGACATCAACAGACCCAACTCGCGGTGGCCGATCTACGCTCCTACCTGAAAACATCGCTCCCGCCCTCTCGTACAGGTGAGGCCTGCGCGGGCCTGCCTGCTTTTTGTCATAGGATTGATATCGGGAGCGTCGAATCTATGATCAACATTTACTTTGGTGGCCGCATGGTTTAAGGCGTCACTCTCGCAAGAGTCTGGACTGTTGGTGACGGAAAGATCGTGGTTCGATCTCGATCGGGTGTACTAGGTTGCTTTTTTTATAAAGGGTTTTTCCACTCTCTCTCTCTCTCTCTCCACGCAAATGCAGGTACACTTCATCTTAGTTCAACCTTCTTCATCCCTAACACACTAACGTAATTTGTACATATGCGTATAACTTGAACAGGTAGTAAGACGTAGTGTTAAAATAAATAACTACCTAAAACATTTAAGACTGGAAAAATAACTTATAAATATCAATATTTTTTGGCTACTGGAGATATTTCAAAATATGTTATAAAAGGAAAAATAACCATGACTTAAAAAATATATATATTAACGAAAGGAATGTCGGGGAAAAAGTAAAAATGTCTTCAAACCTTAAAAAAAAGTCAGGAAAGTTTTAGACATCCTGTATAGTAACACCAGTGTTAGTAAAAAAGAGAAGAAAACTATCATCATTCACGACAAACATTCGCTTCGAACCGTTTTTATAGAGAACATAACAAATTATCAAATATGAGAAAGAAGATTTAGTCCTAAAATACTTTTTAATCGCGATTTGAAGGGTTTTATATTTAAATGCATTTGTTTTGAACGCAAAGGTCAATGTTTTGAAGCCGTCGCCCATTTAACGCAAGGGTCAGTGAGAAATGACCCTTTTCACAATCGCGTACGCGACGTTCCGCTGAGTTTTATTAATCATGGAATCATTATTTGATAATAATTGCAAGTCCAAATTAACACATGTTGGCGTGACGTCATGGACTTTTCTAAGTACTTCTTCCTTTCTTTACGATTGGTTCAGCTACCACTAGAGACTTATATTAAACTTGGTAATGGCCGTTTATTCTTTACACGATATAAGGTAATTTGTTACCCCTATTTTTTACTTTCGTTACACTCCAGAAACAGAAGTATGGTCGTTGTAAAAAATAATCGAACTTTAGACTTAGATAAATGTCGACGTTTCATGACCCGAAAAGGGTGTTTTTCGCGACTAGAGCTGAAACAATTTCACCGATCGGGATAAAATTTGGTATCTACCGTTTTCATAAGAATCCCCCAAGTTTTTTTAAAAATTATGTCCCTAACCTTAAAATTATGGGTAATTTACTGAAGGGCAAAAAGAACAAAAATTTATTTTCTCGAAATACTCCATAACGATACTGATTATATTTTATGCACAGGCAGTGTTAACATCACAAACTAAATTCATTTCCCCGCGAAAATTACTTTGAGGGTACTTTGCATAAGCAGAATTTTCCAATTTGGCTCATATCTCCTCAATTTTGGAGATAAGAAATAACCTATCATTGTAAAGTTGTAGTACTATTAAAAATAAAATTATTTTACTTGAAATATATGTTTATAAAACTAATAGTATCTGAGCTATAAGCAAAAATAAATAAATATATATTTGAAATATGAAATTGATTCTTATGCTCTTTGGTGGACAGAGAGGTTCCTATTTTCTCAATGTTTCTGTAACAGTGTATATTATTTCATCTACGATATTTGGCGGAATGTTTCTGCAACAATTTATGTTATTCAGTTTCACAAATCTTAAGAGTTTTTAATAAAGTCTCTATTCTAAGATAATTCACACGTTCACAAAAAACAGAGCAGAATCTGCTCGATTAGTGAAGTAATTCACACGCTGTATTTTGACCCATGAGGCATTGCGACACAAACTGGAAACGGCTGATTATCAAAACATTTTATTTTCTAATGGATGAATATATCCTTAAGGTTGATATCGAGAAACCCACTTCGGTGGCCGCGTGGTCTAACGCGCTACTCTTGCAGTGGACTAGACTGCCCGATGACGGGGAGATTTAGGTTCGAATCTCGTTCGGGTATACTAAGGGTGGTTTCTCCAAAAATGGTTCCCACTCTACCTCCACCCAAATGCAGGTACACTTGATATAAATATAACCTTTCTCTTCCCTAAATCTACCAGCGTATAACTCGAAAAGGTAGTAAGACACAGTGCTAAAAAAATAATCAAGATGGATGTTTTCAAATTATTTAGTTACTAGACAATCCAAACTGAACAAAGGCGACACACACACACTTTAAATTTAACAAGTTATTTCAAATCACTTTACAACAGCGGATGCAGCTGTCTGCTTGTATCTCGCTGTGTAGGTGCATGCGTACAGATTAAGTCGGTTGGTTCTGAAATTTGATTTTTCTTCCAAAGTTGATGTTGTAGAACAATAAAAAAGATGAAGTTATTTCAAGTCGCGCGCAAGCGGACAACGCCGAAGAGTGTGTAATCTTGTGATTGGTTCAGAGCTCGTCACGTGATTACCTTTACGGAGAACTTGTGTATTTACATCAAGCCATGGCCCCAAAAGGGCTTGTCTTATTATGATATACTCGAGGGTACCTACCTCCTGCTGTTTTATGTTTCAGTGGTTGGAGAGGGTGAGCGGGGGTTGAGGCTGTTAAAGAGGAGGGATGCGCATGCGCGTCATGTCTATTCGGGTCTTCGGCCAGGTCACCAAGTGAGTACTTAATAAATAAATCCTTCCTTATCTTTATTCAACCAACAACATTGATTGGAAGTCACTGAAACTTGTCCTTGTAAAAATATGTACGATTTGATATATTAATGTATATACACTGGATATCATCTCTGAGGGAACTGCGTGGCTGCTATTGGGAAACAGCGTTGTCATTCTCTCGTCGCCTTGTGGTCGATCTTCCCTTAAATATAAGACAAGCTTTACAACGCTGGTTCGTCAATGTTGCCAACAGTTGCTCCTTACCCCAGCGTACCACCTTCCAACATAACTGAGAGCGAGGAGGTTTGGCAACAGTTAACCGAGAGAGAGAGACCTGCAGTTCTCTCAGCATTGACATAGGGTGTAGCTAAGTTACCAAAATACTTATTTATGGATTACTGTTTTATTTCTCTTAACGTTATTAAATTACCGGACTAATTATATGAATACAAATGTAATATTTTTATTTACTGCATTGTGAAAACATAAGCTCCCAATTTGGCTTCTTTGGAAACTCAGACTGTAGGCCTACACATACTTCTTGGATGGTGTGAACTGTAGCGATGGGGTACTGATGATTTATCGAGGAAGTGCACCCGCATTAGTGTCAAGAGGGCATGGGGTAGCCACACACGCGTTATAAAGAAACCAATGCACTCGACCTAGATTAGAACCTGGACCTATCCATCACCGACACTACAATATATTGCGAGCTTAACTCCTTATACTGCGTGGCCACCGGGTGTGGGTTACACGGGTTCATGAAGAAGAATAGGGTCTATTGCGAGCCTAACGCCTTATACCGCGTGGCCACCGGGTGTGAGTTACACGGGTTCGTGAAGAAGAATCAGGTCTATTGCGAGCCTAACACTTTATACTGCGTGGCCACCGGGTGTGGGTTACACGGGTTCATAAAGAAGAATCAGGTCTATTGCGAGCCTAACGCCTTATACCGCGTGGCCACTGGGTGTGGGTTACACGGGTTCATGTAGAAGAATCGGGTCTATTGCGAGCTTAACGCCTTATACTGCGTGGCCACCGGGTGTGGGTTACACGGGTTAATGAAGAAGAATCAGTTCTATTGCGAGCCTAACGCCTTATACCGCGTGGCCACCGGGTGTGGGTTACACGGGTTCATGTAGAAGAATCAGGTCTATTGCGAGCCTAACGCCTTATACTGCGTGGCCACCGGGTGTGGGTTACACGGGTTCATGAAGAAGAATCAGGTCTATTGCGAGCCTAACGCCTTATACCGCGTGGCCACCGGGTGTGGGTTACACGGGTTCATGTAGAAGAATCAGGTCTATTGCGAGCTTAACGCCTTATACTGCGTGGCCACCGGGTGTGGGTTACACGGGTTCATGAAGAAGAATCAGGTCTATTGCGAGCTTAACACCTTATACTGCGTGGCCATCGGGTGTGGGTTACACGGGTTCATGTAGAAGAATCAGGTCTATTGCGAGCCTAACGCCTTATACTGCGTGGCCACCGGGTGTGGGTTACACGGGTTCATGAAGAAGAATCAGGTCTATTGCGAGCTTAACGCCTTATACTGCGTGGCCACCGGGTGTGGGTTACACGGGTTCGTGAAGAAGAATCAGGTCTATTGCGAGCCTAACACTTTATACTGCGTGGCCACCGGGTGTGGGTTACACGGGTTCATAAAGAAGAATCAGGTCTATTGCGAGCCTAACGCCTTATACCGCGTGGCCACTGGGTGTGGGTTACACGGGTTCATGTAGAAGAATCGGGTCTATTGCGAGCTTAACGCCTTATACTGCGTGGCCACCGGGTGTGGGTTACACGGGTTAATGAAGAAGAATCAGTTCTATTGCGAGCCTAACGCCTTATACCGCGTGGCCACCGGGTGTGGGTTACACGGGTTCATGTAGAAGAATCAGGTCTATTGCGAGCCTAACGCCTTATACTGCGTGGCCACCGGGTGTGGGTTACACGGGTTCATGTAGAAGAATCAGGTCTATTGCGAGCATAACACCTTATACTGCGTGGCAACCGGGTGTGGGTTACACGGGTTCATGAAGAAGAATCGGGTCTATTGCGATCTTAACACCTTATACTGCGTGGCCATCGGGTGTGGGTTACACGGGTTCATGTAGAAGAATCAGGTCTATTGCGAGCCTAACACCTTATACTGCGTGGCCATCGGGTGTGGGTTACACGGGTTCATGTAGAAGAATCAGGTCTATTGCGAGCTTAACGCCTTATACTGCGTGGCCACCTGGTGTGGGTTACACGGGTTCGTGAAGAAGAATCGGGTCTATTGCGAGCTTAACGCCTCAGACCGCGTGATAACCAAAGTGGGAGGGAGGGAGGGTCACTTGTTCAGTAAGCGGACTGTACGTAATTTGGTTAGTTTATTTGTTTTCCTCTCGACTATTGTGTTCACCTGTACATTATCGAGGAAACACGCGGCATTCCGGGACGTCTTTCTCATGCGTGGTGCTGTTTGAGGCTAAGAATAAGGATGAGCTAACCCACACGCGCCTCAGCGACTTTCAGTTGAATATTTATAATGGCCCCGATGAACATTTTTTAAATTTATTTTTTGCAAGACCTTTGTAGAAGGTTAGAAGTGAGATTTCGTTTCGCGAGGGAATGGGCCTACTATTAGTGACGCGGTCTATCGGCTCGAAATTTGGTTCTAAAACAAGTTTTATAGTTAAAACAAAAAAAGGTTAATCTACTCTCTCGCGAGGACAGTTGAGGACCTATTTGAAGAAAGCAAGAAGTAGCGGCCCCGGTCTATAAAACTGAGATAATTGGCTGGAGGGGTCGTAATTTTCGATTATTATTTCTGTAAAATAATTTCGACTGATTAAATGGAGCTATAATGTAATCGAGATATGGATATCCCAAATGTCAACGTTTATAGATTAGTTCCTCCCGATGGCGTTATCACTAGAAACATCATCAAACGATCTTCGGTGGTCACACGGTCTAACGCGCTACTCTGGCAATAAGCTAGACTGCCAATGATAGGGAGATACCAGTCGGTTGCACTGAGAGCGGTTTTTTCCTAAATAGTTTTCCACTCTCACGGGTGCAATTCCTCCTAATTCAACCTTCCTCATCCCTAACACATGAGCGTAATTAGTAGGCCTATATTTCATTCACGGTAGGAATTACTCTCTGAAAGGTCTTTTTTCCTACCGATATCCTACTATATAGTAGATTTAGGGTAATGAAAAGGGCCTTTCAGAAGTCAATTACTACCGTGAATGGAATATACATATTCGTACAACCCGAGTGGGTAGTAGGTCGCCGTTCTAAGAAAGAAGTAAAGAAACTAATGAATGCGATCCTTTGTAGACCCGCTATGTTCATAAATCATACTTAAATTTGTTATCATCAATAATTTAACTAAAATAATTTCAAGGTTAGCCCGATATTGGTCTCCCCCTTCCCCTACTCTCCGTGCTTCACATCTACCCCTCCCTCCCCCTTCCCCATGTCCCTGTCTTGTAACCCACTCGTCTCTTGTCACGCTATATTTTGAAGTATAACAGGCTCTAGGTGCCACCTCTACAATTTAACCGAAAGCCGCCACTGCGGACAATTTTCATCTCTAACCATATGACACTCTCTATCCGAAAATGTTGGCACAACTTCGCTTACATGCAGCGGCCGCTTGGTTGGTATAGCTCGCTTGAGAGATGGTGCCATGGAGTGTGTGTATATTTGTACTGTATATACAGTAGCCTCGTGGCTTCTTTGGTGCTGACTGACAGCTCACAGCTGACTTCTGACAGTCAACATTTAGGTATATGCCTAAATTTTGACCGTCAGAAGTGACAGCTGCTAAACACATGTTTTTGCAGATCATATGGTTCGGCGTAGGGATACATAATTTGGTCCGGTAACTTTTTAAAGCTGTGAGCTGTCAGTCAGCACCAAATAAGCCATGGGGCCACTGTACTTCTGGTCAAACAGTCTATAGCGTCACGGTTGAATGGAGAGAGGCAGGTTTGAATCGAGGGTAATTTTACACAATGTGACTTTCTCATTCTCTCTCCATGCAAATGTCTGCTGAACTTGCCTCCTAACTGCTCATCTCGGGTGGCTCCAGTTTCTCTCTGAAGTTTCCAGACGAACCTGTCGAGAAACCTGGTCCCGCAGGCCCGCCCTACATCCGTGTCGTGTGGGTTGCAGCCGAGACCGGCGCTCACAACTCTTAGAGCCGTTACTTCGAAGAGCCTCCACACCCCCTTACACGCTTTTTAAAAATATAACAACAATATTCATTCGACTATAGATATAAATGTAACCTAGAATTTTTATATAAAAATAATATATTAACATTGCATATCGAAGATAGCCCGAAACAACTTAAAATATCTTATTTTATTGCTGTAATTTTCCTCTATATTTAATGTATTTGGTATATAAAATGCCACGGGAACCGAACCCGAAGCTTTCAGCCTGACTTGCCACCCTTCCGTTCAAACATTCCGGCAATTCTTCACTCATTCAATGGTCTAGGGGTAAGGTGTCAGACTTCTATGCTGGCGTCCGGGGTTCAATCCTCGGTCCCGGCACAGATTTATCTGATTACCAAACCCTTCCTTCACCTCTGACAAGACATCTTGTGAATGTGGGGAATGCCAGGTCTCCACCGTGGTTCGGATCCCACGCTAAACTTTAGGTCCTCCATTTCATCTCACAATCACCCTACCATTACACATTAGCGTAAGTGCGTATAACCCGAACGGGTAGTAAGACGTGGTGTTAATAATAATAATTCACTCATTCAAGGTGTGTGTATTTGGACGAGTGAGAGCGCTGGATACACCTGGGTGGCTCCCCCCCTCCCCCCGCATGATGTCTCCCCCCCCCTCTAACCAATCTTTGTTACGTAATGACAGCATTTCTTCTGTTTTCTAAACATGTAAATGCCGCCTCTCGCTATTGACAAAGTGAGGACCTATCACAGCAGAAACATTACTTTCTCTTTAGAATAAGAAGAGATGACAAATTTCAGGGACATTTTTCAAAAGGCAAATTTTCGGCAGTGGTGGCTTGCGGCCTATTAATTAGGCGAAGGGTTGGGGGAGGCGGTTCTTAGCCTCTATTACATATTTATATAAAGTCGCCAAATCGCGTATTGTTTAAAAAATAAAAATCTATTAGAGGTATTTAACGTGCACTTGTGGAATCGACTGACTGATTGTATCAGCACGCAACTTATAAATTAAGTTAAATTTAGAACAGACACAACATCCAGCCCCCGACCGTTAATTCATTACTATGAACGGGTAAAATCCACATTTCACCAATTATACATCGAACCCGGTGACCCTTATCTCAGTGGACAGACACGCCACCGGCTAGCAATATCTAAAACCGGCCTTAAAAATTATTTTAACAATCTTATTGATGATAAACTTAAAATATAATTAAAACAATTAATGGCAATTAAAGATGAAAATTTTCTCATCAATTTTCAGATCTTTAAATCCCTGAATAAGAAGACTTATTCGTTAATGCTCTGATTAAAATATTGAAGTATTACCGTGTCTGGTCTACATCAGGCCTGAAGCTAGTGCCACGTTCAACCACCAAGCGCTATAGTCGGTACGTTGCTTTGAGAAGAGTACTGTAATTGCTGCCACTGATTTAGTGGAACTCATTTAAGTATCCGGAATGTAGTCCCCGAGAAAAATTATTAAAAATGTTATAAAATGGAAAATGTTTCGTCTCAAATCTGTAATAGTAAGTCAACCTACAGTAGCCCCATGGCTTCTTTGGTGCTGACTGACAGCTGACGGATGACTTCTGACAGTCATCATTTAGGTATACCCCTAAATTTTGGACTGTCAGAAGTGACAGCTGCTAAACACATGTTTTTGTAGATCATATGGTTCGGCGTAGGGATACATAATTTGGTCTGGTAACTTTTCAAAGCTGTCAGTCAGCACCAAAGAATCCATGGGACTACTGTATAAAGACAGCTGTTCACATTTTACCTCAATATGAATACATCCGAACTCTCATCTCACGTGTTTTGTTTTTAGGTTAATACCAAGGCTATCAGTGGCCTATTTCCCGGGCTAAGGTTGGGGTTAGCTTTGGAGGAAGTGCACTGGGGAGTGAATGGAAAAAAAAACACAGAAATAAATCACACGTAGAAAACACTTGGTCGAGATTTTAACCTGGACCCACCTGTCGTAGGCAATACATTATATTGCGAGCCTAACGCCTTACACCACTATACACGCATCTCGGCTTTGCTCGTAAAACCAAAAGGTTGAATTCTAGTACTCAGAGGTTGTTTTTCAAAAATATTAATGCAAGATTTACAACAACAAAAATGAATCGATGGACGTGTGATGTAGATATAACGTTCATTTAGTCTGGTTTGGTGTTGGTGTGGAAGTCGGCGGTTCGAATCTAAGCCGAGTGAACTGATGGCGCTTTTTCATAAGTATTTCCCATTCACCTCTCGAAAATGTAGGTGCATTTCTAGAAAATCTACCTCCATTATAGTTATTATTAATATAATGAAACCAGGCCTCCACCGTGGTTTGGATTCCACGTTAAACTGTAGGTCTTCCATTTCACCTCACAATCACCCTACCATTACGCATTAGCGTAAGTGCGTATAACCCGAACGGGTAGTAAGACGCGGTAATAATAATAATAATAAAATGAAAGGTCAAGAAATTTGATAAAACTTCTTGAATATCTAATCACATATTCACTAAAAAAACCCACCCAACTTTTTTATTTACAATCTTGAAAATAACAATTTTCTTCCAGTTAATACACACTTATGATCTCTTTTAATACCATTGTCCATGTTGAGATCGCTTATCTCAATCCCTAAAGGCAATATTTGATTTTCATATCGTCCCTCCCCTTCTACAGCGCGTCTTTAACCCAAGTTGAGTCATGCGCATGCGCGTGCGCTAAAGGAAGAAGAAACAAACAAAAGAATATGTCTCACAGCAATTTTAAGCCGTACTGGTGTAAGGAAATCTTTTAATGTCTCGATATGATCTCACTGAAATCTAAACTTAGATCGCGATACTCTACAGCTCATTACTTTAGGTTGAAATTCGCTTACCGCTTCATAGAGTGATTGTTGCAAACAATGAATAAGTATCGAAAGAGGAGAAGATGGCAGTATATAAAAGTGTGTTGACATCAACATTGTTTTATGTATGCGATGTGTGGGTTTGTCAGGAGAAACACAAGAGCAAGGTGAATGAGGTTGGAATGAGATATTTAAGAAATCTGCGTGGAAGAACTCGTATGGACAGAGTCAGTGATGAATGGGGGCTGAAGGAGTGAGGTTTGAAAGGGAATACAACAGGTCATCTGGAAGAAGCGTCTTTTTCTGGTTTGGGAGTGTTGAGAGGATGAGTGTGGATCGAGTGACGAAACAAATATATATGAAGGTAGAGTGTGTGGATCAAAAGGAAGGGCTAGTTCATGTAAGATGTGGCTAAACTTTGTAGATTAATGTGTGAAAAAGAGAAACATTAAGAGTTTTAAATTATTATTATTTAGCACCGCGTCTTACTAACCGTTCGGGTTATACGCTTTAAGTACTAATTACGCTAATGGATGAGGAATTGGGAAGGTTGAGTTAGAGGAAGTGAACCCGAATTTGCGTGGAGAGAGAGAGAGAGTGGAAAACCATTTAGGAAAAACCACCTCCATTTCACCCGAC
>CABFOW010001921.1:0-36035 GCA_902141385.1 Timema californicum
ACAATAAGTAGCACAGATCATGTGTTCTGAAGCTCCTGAGTCTAGATACCAGGATGTAAACAAAACAGAATCCACTTCCAAGCACGTGTTGGCTGCCAAACTGAACTCTGCTTCCTCAACTTCAGCGACTTGGGCTTTCTTTTCATTTTCACTCTGTTTCTTCTTAAGTTTATGGCGTTCTGAGATCATATCTCCAAATTTTTTACAAAATTTGCACTGAAGTTGACTTCGCTGAGTGTTTTGATTAGGCCAAGTTTGTTGATAAAAAGATTGAGACTGTTTCTTATGGCTCTGTGTAACTTTCCAATTTGCTTGGGTTATAAAGGAATGTGAAGTTATGACTTCTGCTGTTATACCCTCCGAAAATCGTTTCTGTTCCTCATCTAATAACCTATACTTTACAAAGCTCAATGTCAATTTTTCGGCCAGAATCTCAAGAGCAGTAACAACTACATTGCATTTGTTCGGCATGGTATTTAAAAGATGGCAGGCAATATCTAATTCCTCTAATGTAGCACCCATTGACCGTAATTCACGAATCAATTTATCAAATCTATTAAAAATGTACCTCCAGAGTTTCACTAGGTGGATCGAACTTCATCAATAAAATACTTTTACATAAAAGTAACTGGTTAGCTATGCCTTTTCTTGCGTAGGTATTCATAAGGAGAAAGCCATATCTTAAATGCATATTCTTTATCCTTGGCACATTCAAGAACGGTGTCTGAAAGTTTCTGGACTAATTAAGACTTGCATTTTCGATCTGTTTTCTTCCACTCCGCCAGTTCTTTTGTCTTCTTATTCGATATTTCAGAACTATCAGCTTTGTTGAAAATTACTTTCGTTCAGTAATCACTTTGAACTACTTACAGCAAATTGAGTTCATCAAGCAGTGTTTCCATTCTAAACTTCCATTTATTGAAGTTTGAACCATAAATAATGGAACACGATACTGTTCTTCATCTGTCATGGTGGCTAACAAGGCTTCTTCTAGGCTAAATCTTCTAGAGGTTAATGTTAATGTTGATTCTCAATGCACACAGACAATAATAAATGTTCATTCATTTTAAAGGACTCTGGGCCCATAACCTGAAAACGTGCCACCACAGGTTTTTAAAACGTTTACTCTATGAACATCAAACATTACCGGATTGAAAAGTAATTTATTAACCGAAATAATAATATTAACTAAGAAACTAAATACAAATCAGGCAAGAACATACTATAAACAGAACTACAGTAGCCCCATGGCTTCTTTGGTGCCGAGTGACAGCTTTGAAAAGCGACCAGATGAAATTATGTATCCCTACACCGAAGCATATGATCTGCAAAAACATGTGTTTAGCAGCTGTCACTTCTGACAGTCAAAATTTTGGTATATACCTAAATGTTGACTGTCAGAAGTCAGCTGTGAATTGTCAGTCAGCACCAAAGAAGCCATGGGGCTACTGTACTAACATATGCATAAAAATGTACCAGTATTAATAATGAATAAATGTTAAATGGCTATACCAACACTTAAAACTAGTTGTTTGTTTTTTTCCAAGGAAAGTCAGAGTTAATCAATATTTGGAACAAAGTCAAGGTTTTTGAAACTTCGCATCCACTATTATGGATTTCATTCTTAGTCTTTATGAGGAGCAGAATTGTGGGGTTGAATAAACTTTATGCATCTATGCAGGGAAGTGCATATTAAGTAGAAAATAAAATAGGAACAAGTTTATACATACTCCTGGCAGGCACATATTAAAATCAACTATTATAATATTTTTGTTTTTATTTTGTCTGAAAGGTCCATTCCTTTTGTCAGTAAACTTAGGCCGCCAATATGCCAGGTCCATGAAGTTGGCAGCACCACTAATGGCACAAAGTATGAAACCTATGCCAATATTTAGTGTTGAATTTGTGTCACAAGAATATCCTATCACTATAATTTGTGCTGCCATAGTTTTTGTGAAAACGTTAAAAAAAACTCTGGGTGCTGCCAACTTCACATAGCATCACCCATAACGGCACAAATTCTGAAACCTATGCCAATATTTAGTGCTAAATTTGTGCCACAAGAATATCCTATCCCTATAATTTGTGCCACAGTAGTTTTTGTGAAAATGCAAACAAAAAAAACAGTGGGTGCTGCTGGAGATAGGATATTTTTGTGGCACAAATTCAGCACTAAATATTGGCATAAGTTTCAGAATTTGTGCTGCCCGCAGCACCCCCTGTTTTTTGGTGTTTTCATGAAAACTACAGTGGCACAAATTCAGCACTAAATATTGGCATAGGTTTCAAAATTTGTGCCGTTATGGGTGCTGCTATGTGTAGTTAGCAGCACCTTGAGTTGTGTTTTTTTCACAATATATGGGAATAGTATATTCTTGTGACACAAATTCAGCACTAAATATTGGCATAGGTTTTATAATCTGTGCCGTTAGGGTTGCTGCCAACTTTACGAACCTCAATATGCCCTATCCTCTGCCACTTTCCTAAGCTCCTCTTTACCTTAACCTAGCCTTCTATGACATCTTGCAGAAGACAGTTCCTCCTAAGGTTATGTTTGATCTACTTTGCTTTGTACCGAAGACTCTCATCCAAAATCATTCTCTTCTCACCCACTATTCTTAGAACTTCTTCATTTGTTATCCTGTCTATACACCTGATCTCCTCAAGTCTTTCCCAGCGCCACATTTCAAAGCTCTTCAAGTCTTTCTTTTCTATCTTCCTTGGAGTTAAAGTTTCTACTCCATACACCAAGCACAGCACTTTGCTCCAAATTTAGCATTTCATCAGTCTCTTCCTAAATTCCAAACTCAACTTGCTGGTCAGCAGTAACCCCTTATAGTTGAAGGTTTCCTTGGTCATGGCTATCCTCGACTTAAAACCTTGGTGCAGTAGGCATCCTTTGCCGGCAGACTTCCCAGGTACTTGAACTGCTCAATGCTTTCCAACTCCTTGTTTCCAATTTTGATTTTCAGCAGCTATTCATTATATTATATTAAATATTAGATAACTCAAATTAATTTAACCTTAAACATGTTATGTTAATTTAGTCCGAGTTGTGTATAATAAAGATTGTTAGAATAGCATTTAATTCCTACTCGGCAGATAGCATTTTACAAGATGACACAACACAGACAAGTGTTATTTCTTATTTTTTTGTCCATGCATGTAAACAACTCCTTTTCAAAAATGCTTGGGAATAAACAGCTATCAATGTTTAATATCCACATATATGGATTTTATTTCAAGGCAATATTATAAAATTGATTACAGACACTACTTCTGGTTCTATATATGACTGTCAATACTTAGTGTGCCTGGTTCAATCTCAACTAACTGACTTAGTTTTCATTTTCTAGCCGCTCTTTACATAACTTATGTTCTAATAAATCTCACATTCATTTCATAGTTTGGGTTGATAGTGATTTTTTGGCTAAGTAGGCCTATACCATAGTATTTAACTTGTATTTTCAGAAGCTGCCATGAAGATTGTTGGTGTTATGCCATCTTTGAGTTTTATCAAACATTTATTGAACAGTATCATATTTCACACGGGAATCATGATATATGGCCGACCTGAGCTGTATTTAATTATGAACCCAGCTTTGTACATTGTAAGTTAATGATTTACTCATATTGTTTAAGCATTCCTTTAAAGCACAAACAAACATTGTGTTTTAAACAAACTATAAAATAAAGGCGTATCATCACTAGTCTCACATGATTTTCACATTGGATGAAACGCAGTAGTTGAGTGTCAAACCCAACGGTTAGAACTATTTAGAAATAATATTTGTTGTGTGTGGGAAATTTCAAAAAATATTAATTTTAGAGAAAATTTTATGGTTTTTATCTAAAGATGAACTATGTAATTACCGGTTAACCATTATAAAAGATAATTTAGTAATTAAGTCATTCTTTACAACTTGGGTTTGGTCGTTTTCAAATTTCAGAGAAAATTTAAGTTTATTTAGGTGAGTGATTCTCAAATAGTGGTCTATGTACCACCTGGCTATCCACTAGTGGTCCATAGAAGGGAGCGCGGGGGGCTTATATGAAAGAGTTCTAGACTACAAGATTGACAGGCTAAGCTTTTTAACTCAATAACACTTGTACAAGTAGTATTACATGTGAAAGGCGTATAAGAAACAAAGTCAAGTAAAAATACTGTATTTTACTGCTTTATGAACACATACATCATTAGAACTTCCGACTTTAGCAAGGGAAGAGGAAGGTAGCATATTATGGTGCGTGGTCCAAATTGCATGTTAATCGAAGGCTTATCAAGTGGTCCACTATTGGGAAAGGTTTGAGAAACAATGCTCTAGGTTAGTAATTGCATTATTTAAAAGTTAAATTTGTGTATAATTATTTCCCGAACTAAATTTGAAAATAAAAATATAGATTTACATTTATAAAAACATACAAATACATTTAAAATGCCATCGCTTCTAGCTGTCCCTAACTACATTATTTCTTTAATTGTTATTGAGTTTAAAAAATATTACTTAGTTCAATGTCAAATGTTTGACACATTGATGTTAAAAAACTGTCTTGGTTTGAGCATCATTTTCTTGGTCGTTTTATTTTTCAAATCAATTAGTTGAGTCCCAAATGATGGATGTCATTAAAGCTGAAAATGATGCCACAGAGGCATGTGCATGTGTAAATTCTATGTGAAATTCATCATTTCAGTTTTTGACTTTCTGTTTTCAATTTTTACTAACAACATTTAGTAGAAAACATTTTTTGGTTTAATCTAATTAATGATTTTAATTATATTTCTTTTATTTAACCTATTAAAATGTGTGATTTATTTATTAAGAAATGGGCCTTGTTACATCTACTCGAATTTTATAAAATCATAACTTCACAATCATTTAAGATAAAATTATGCCCTTATATTTCAAGACATAGGAATCAAAAGGCCATTTAGGCAAAAATCCGCCTCCTAATGACACAGTCAAAGAGTTATTGATCATTAATGGTGTGCGAATATCTGAAAAGTCAAAGTCGAAGGTTAAATCTCCTTCAACATCTACAATAACCTTCGCATATTCAAAAAAATTTGAAGGAAGGATAAATCTTTGATAAATTATCAAACAATTTAATTTTATTTTACTAAATATTACATATTTCAATATTTGATGATTTTAAAACCGTTACTAAACAGAATTTTAATACCGATTAGTAATTTAACTACCATAACGTAAACATGGATCAAAAGTGAGTAAGTAAATATTAATATATCATATTCACTATCGCCAACATAATTTTGTAAAAAATAAAAATAGCTATAAAGAAATAACACCATGGTCACTGGTATGAAGCAGAGAAAGCACTTTAGTTCCATCATCGCAGCTCACGTCTAATGTTTAGTCCTTAATATTCTATCTCTTTGGAATTATCTGTGACAAATTTACACATGCATTTTGGCACAGAAGTTTTTCATAGCTTCACATTTTCTTTATCATTCAAAATGGCTTATACGGAAAGGGGGAAACGAAAACAAAATTTAATTTGATGATTATTATCAGAGAAATGCAGATAAAAAGACATGCATATGTAAAATTTGCAAAATAATTGTTGATCTCTAATGTTAAAACTAGCTTTAAGTGACAACATCAAAAATCCTAGGTAACTTCTACTTCGACTTTCTTCACAAGTTTCAAACTTCGCTTCGCATTTAAAAAGTGGCCTTCGCACACCCATATGATCATATTTGGCATCTGGGCAATGGTTGGGACAGCTAATTTTTAAACCCTTAAAAAAATGAGTGGTGATGAAAAAAGATTATTATTGAATTGATACCACAGTTCCATGTGTTGATCATTTGATGATTTTGATTAATCTTCTCTCTGAACTCACAAATAAAAAAAACCAAAGCATCTTATCAAAAATACATTTGTCTGATCATATTTTTAATCTTCTTTTAATCACCGTGTCCAACACCATGGTTATTAGTAACCTATGGCTCGCTGACTAATTTTATCTTTCCTGCAAAATATCTAGCACAACTGTGTTCATAAAAATAGACTAGTAACTAATTACTACTTAAGCCATGTGACCACTTTTGCTGGTGTTTTAACTCTCTTAACTAAATAGAAGAAAGGCAAAGATACACCTACCTAAAGTGATATATTTTAACATTTTTTCCACACCCTCTTAATGAAAGCGAAGTCGTTGGCAGCTGGGACCGCACTCAAAAGTGAAATCAGAATTATTTGCACCACACTTGTTTTTTATCACTACTTAGGACTAAGACGCTCCAAACTGACCAGACCTGATTTGTGATGGGCAACACATTAAAGAATTATGCCTTAACAATCTTGTCTACTAAACAGGGCTCTCACCTAAATTTCAAAATATGAATCTTGTCATTTGCAGCAATAAAAAACAATAATTGTATAATTTCTTTGTTTTCCTGTCAATAAAATATTTCAAAAGCTAAAAAACATAAAATAATAATAATGATAATTAATAAATAATAACAATAACAGCAACAACCTTTATTTATCTGGCGAAGTTAAGGCGTTAGCCTTCTCTTTCACTTAACCAGCGTTGAATACAACATACAATATTAAATTTATTTAAAAACAAACAAATTTTAACAAAGGAATATTCAAATAAGTAGAAAACTATTCACAAACTCATCCATACACTCATTTAAAGCTCAAGTAGTTTCAAGATCTCAGTTTAGTTACTAGACAAGATAAATTGCTTAACTTCAATCTTGAAGGGAATTTTAGTTGTTAGGTCACGAGTAGAGTTATCTAGTTTGTTCCAAGCCTGTGATGCCAAGACAGTGAAAGAACGAGCATATGTTTGAGATCTATGTATGGGAATAGACATCTGTAGAGTGGATTCTGATCTAGTAGTATGGGTGTGTTTATTCCTCAGAAATAGGAATAGTGAGGAGAGGTATTGAGACTGAGATGTTGATAATATTTTGTGAAGCAATACTAATAAGTGTAGCCTTCGCCTTTCATTTATTCTTAACCAACCCAGTTTATTAAAATACTTAGAAATATGGTCATGCCGTCTTAAGTTAAATATGTATCGAACACTTTTTTTTGTAGTCGTTTTGCTAGATCATCTTTTAAGTCATTTTATACTATGTCACAGTAGTCAAAATGTGGCATTATTAAGCTCTGGACAAGGATAATTCACACATTTTCTGGAAGAAAATTCTTAAACCTTCTCAGCAAATGTACAGTAACCCCATGGCTTCTTTGGTGGTGACTGACAGCTCACAGCTGATAGCTAAAAGCTTTGAAAAGTTACCAGACCAAATTATGTATCCCTACGCCGAACCATATGATCTGCAAAAACATGTGTTTAGCAGCTGTCACTTTTGATGGTAAAAATTTAGGTATATACCTAAATGAATACTGTCAGCTGTGAGCTGTAAGCACCAAAGAAGCCATGGGGCTACTGTAGGCAGGCATACACTTTATTGAAAATCGAAGTTACTTGATCTGTCTAATTAAGCTTTTCATCAATAATTATTTAAAAAGCTAGAAAACATAAAATAATCAATGAATTAAAAAGCTAGAACACATAAAATAATCAACTTATCAAATAAATAACTAAATTATAAATAGACATAAATTGTGCACTTAAAATGTATTCGAGTAGCTGCTCATTTATCCTCACGAGGTTGAGTTTGAGCTAGTTTTAGACTTCTTCACAGAAAAAATATGGAAGCGGTGGGGTTTGAACCCGGGACCTCTGGATCTGTAGCCAGAAACTTAAAAAACTTCATCTATATCAAGCTTACTTACTAAATTAATTTCATGCTTGTATTGTTTGGTTTTATTAAATCTATTAAAACATTTTAACATATTTTTAACTTGACATTTATGCTTTAGCATTTGATGTGCGATCGTAAAGCTGGTTATCTTCAATACAGGGCTTCATCAGTTTTGTTCCAATTATTATTCACATCAGAGCTACTAACCAAGCTACCAAGAAAGGCTATTCTCCCCTGGATAAGTGACAGCTCAACAAAAAATACATCAAGAGCCAAAAAGGTAACTACATTAAAAAGAACTTTTTTTTTATTCCTTTTACTTTCTTCAAACAAATTTTGGTAAGTGATAGCTTTCAATTCTTCTCCAAATTTTCCCTAAAATTTACAAAAATGCTATTCCTTAGGAACACTGACATAGCATAGGGTGTTTCTGTAACAAGTACCATCGGTCAAAGGGTGACATTTGGTAAATAAAAGAAATGAAAAAATTTGAAATAATATTTATAGTAGTTAAAAAACTTAATTATATAATTATTGTTATTATGAGGGGTTCTATTAGGGGTTCACTGCTTTAACTGCCCTTTTTTGATTGAAGTTTACCTTATTCAGGATTGATTTTGCAGCCTTATTTTTATTTAATCTCATATTAAGCTTCTTTATTAAGAGTTTGGTTCTACACCGAGTAAGGGGTGCCAAATTAAAATCCCGCCCCTGGCATCAAATGCCCTTGCTACACAACTATTATTATTATTAGCACCGCGTCTTACTACCCGTTCAGGTTATACGCACTTACGTTAATGTGTAATGTTAGGGTGATTGTGAGAATGGAATCCGAACCACGGTGGAGGCCTGGCATTCCTCACATTCACAAGATGTCTTGTCAGAGGTGAAGGAAGTGTTTGGTAATTAGATAAATTTATGCCGAGACCGGGGATTGAGCCCCGGGCGCCAGCATATAAGTCTGACACCTTACCCATAGACCGCCAGGTCACCTGCTACACAACTGATTGGAAATATTACACATCTATGATAATTACTAAAAGTATATGACAAACCTCTATTCATATAGTAAATTAATTTTTCAACCTGGCCTGGGATCAAACTATGTAGCTATACTCTCACAAATTTAGAAATTTTGTTGACAACGCTACCTTTGATCCATAAAAATGTGTTCATTTTGTCACTACCCCCTCTTGTGTCTGTGTGGGGGCATGGAATGTCAGGATGTTTGTGGCCGGGTTTAATGGGTAGGTGGTATTAAATACTTGTGTGGGTTCATGATTGACACATTAGACTTGGCTTTTAAAGAGGTCTATTAATACTCGGATATGTATTACAATTGTGATGTTAGAAGTAAAGTTAGAATGAAAGAACTCCTAGGTGGTCCCTACGTGGTTGCCAAAACAGGTTCTCTGGGCTGGAGCAGCAGCCCCCGAGACTGGTACCGACGAACTGGCATCTTAGCCTGCATAGCCCTAAAACTGGCAGAGTGACCCCTAGCCTTTTATTTTTTGTAGCCAGCCACGAGGTGCTCAATCCCCTTCATTTTAACAGGGCCTCCGGCCTGATTTTTTCACTAAGGAATGCTGACAACACTTTTGTGGTCATCTCCTCTAGTTAATTGTTTATAGACAAATCATAACCTCACAACATTCATTTTGTCATAACATACAATACTACACCAACACGCCTTACAATTTAGGCCATGAGATTACAATTTTGTATTGTTTTATTCACTATGTCTTACGCTTGTCTCAGCTAAACACATTTTAATTGTGCTAATGGGGTAGGTATTAAAGAGCTAGCATTTAGAACAAATTATTGTACCCTAAGTTTTGTGAAGGAAAGGTGGAAAACTATTTACATAGGAACTCTATAATTACACCTGGATGATATTAAAAATCCGACCTCATCACTATAAAGCTGGACATTAAGTCCATTGTTTCCACAAAAACTAATACATTTATTTATAATATTTTAATTTTTTGGGTTATAGTGTATTAAGTGGGCTTTTTTTCACCTTGATTTATTGCTCATTCTAGTAATGCGCACAAATTTATCACACTTTTTAAAAACTAATAATCTCAAACCTTATGAGTTTTATTCCTTAATGCGTACAAGGCAATTTAAACGCGCCACAAATTATTATTTACAATTTCCATGTAATAACATTTAAGCACCGGGATTAAACCCATCATCAAATTTTCCTTCTATTATAAATAATATTTTATATATCTATAAGGAAAACCTCTTTTCACTTTATGAGGTTTAAGTGTGAACTGTGTTTATTTTGTCCTTTTTATGTGTGTATATCCACATCTCCTATACCTTCTCCCAAATATAATACAATTATAATATATATTTTGATTTTGTTTACATTAATTATTCAGTTGATAGTAACTATCAACTAAATAATTAATGTAATAGTAATTAATATCTAAAAACCAGACCCAGGATCATTAATTTACCACGTGCCAAACCAACAAAAAAAAAGTTTTATTTATGTTAGTATTTCTATTTTCTATATCAACAGTTTCATTTATGTTACTATTTATATTTTCTATATCAACAGTTGATATATAAAATAGAAATAATAACATAAATGAAACTTTTTTTTGTCATGTGGTAAACTAATGATCCTAGGTCTGGTTTTTAGATATTCCCTATAACTATTTTGGGCCTAATAAAAAGCATCATAATTAAAATATTTGAAGAAAAAGATTTAAATCTTTAATTTGGAATCTTTTAACCTCAAATATCCTAAGTATTCAATGATTAGAAGAGCTCTACCCTAATTATTATTTTCTTACAGATACGCTTAATCGACAGTGACTTCATGTATCTTGTTAAAATAACCCCACGGAGAGACATATTCGAAAGTATAGGACCAGCCAATAAGTTGCAACCTTTGTGGTATTTTGTGCGCCATCACATGACAAGTCGACGGAAAAAGATAATACCAGAACTTGAGTGAGTGTTAAAGAAACTTTCTCTCTGCTTTTACTTTTATGAATATAGGCAACCACCTATTATTTTCAATTTTTACGACACTGATTAATACACAACTATTTAGTCTCAATCTTTAGTGCATGATGAATCAATAGACAACTACTTATCATTAGTTTTTATTTTACAAAGTCTCCTTTCAAGCAACGTTGTTATGGATTCCCAAAAACTGCATTGGTAAAATGTAGTGGCCTTGTTTTGATAAATCTTTTTAATTCAATCTTATCTATCAAATTCAGGTACTGGATTCCCAACTGTGGGCCTAGGCTCATCATGAAAGGCATCAACATCTTTACAGAGTTTGGAGACTTGACCCCACATGAAATATTGCTCATATTTCAATATTTCTCAAGTTGGCCAGAATACCCTATGTGTTCCTTCCAAGCCTCTATGGAAACGGCTCTTCTAAAGATGGAACCCGCTTCAGACGACTTTGACAAAAACATGGAGGACACATCATTTGATATGAATGCCATTGTAGACGATTTGGACGAAGAAGACTCGTCCACTTATATTAGAGATGTTGAAGATAACCATAATGATAAGTCAAAATAGGAGCATGGAATTACCATAATACACCTGACAATAACTAAGGTAAGTGATCTAAAAATATATTCTGATTATTTATATATTTATTTATTTAGCGTCTTAATACCCATTTGGGTTATACGCTTAAATACTAATTACGCTAATAGATTAGGGATTGGGAGGGTTAAATTTAGAGGAAGTCAATCCACATTTGCTTAGAGGGAGAGTGGAAAACCATTTAGGGAAAATCACCCTAGTTCACCTGATTGAGATTCGAACTTCAATCTCCCTGTTCTCGGCAGTCAACCTCAACACGAAACTAGCGTGTTAGCCAATTACGCCACCAAGGCGGGTACTATTTATATAACTTTATGCACTAAAATCACTAAAAATGTGTTTTATTGCACAATTGTTTGTAATATTTAGTTTTATTCTGATAAATTAAGTTATTACTACAACTTATTATTCAATTACTTCAGGGTTTTTTCCAGAATGTTTTCTTGTACTTTACATAACAGCTTAGAATCGCTATAATTGACTAATGATTGTCGAAGCCAGATTTTTTTCGAAGTGAAGTCCAAGCTGATATTTGTTTCAAAGCCAAGTCAAAGCTTCGCACACTCCCATAAATCATACATCTGTTATTCTTCGAGGAAAATCAATTTTCTTTCTCCCTTCCTCTATCCGTATTTCATTCATTCCCTCTTTTATGAGGTGCTGCATGTTTCACATTCCCTCATTAAGAATTATGATTGATTGGCGACAATCGTTTTTCTTCAAGATGTAGCCATTATCTTTGTTTAGTGACAATAAATATAAAATGTAAACTTTGTTTTTTCTTTACATTGTAAAAGCCATATGTTGTGTTTACTCTTTATTTGTTCCTAGGCCTCATTCCTATACTTCTGTGTATATAAACCATATTAGTTTTTGTCAACCAAATTGTCTTCATAGTTAATGTAACCACCACTGAATATTTATTTGGTTTGGATTCCTCCTATTTTCGTCTTCTATATGTTCATTTTATAATTTAATTTCACTGGCAAAGCTTGGTGTGTTTTTACTCACGCCCATATCTCCAAGTGATCTTTTTTAGAGGGATGGCCCTCGAATCCTTAAGCATGTTTGAGGATTCAAAAAAAAATTCTGTTTCAAGACTCACATTCTATTAAAAAAAAAATTTTTAATGCTTCAAGTTACATTAATTTTGTTTTAGGTGGTCCATGACCAACTATAGCTGCAAGAGAACTTGACAATCAGGCCCCAGACCAGTAATTTAACACTTTACTGAATGTATGAATTTTATAATGGATGGATTATAAGAAATAATATTGACATTTAGTTACTAAATTTGTATTCTTTATTGTCCTATTATATTCCTCTCATTTTCATGATTTTTTCCAATAATTAGATTCAAAGGTATATTGGAGATTTGGAATCATAAAGTAGTGGATTTGATCCAACTCTTTATTTTTTACACTGTAGTTTCTCATCCTTTATCTAGGTGAATGCTGACATTTTCTCAAAATCCACATTTTCTATTCTTTCACTCTAGATCAGATAGTTAAATGCAGAAACAGGATTAGGAATGATGTTATCCAGGAAAGAGTGGGAGTACATGAGATAGTAGCCTAGAGGAAGCAACACTGAGATGGTCTGGTCATGTAATGAGGTTGGAAAAGGAAAGAATACCAAAGTTAAGAGAATTATGAAGATGAAGTTTGTGGTAAAAATACCACAAAGGAATTCAAGAAAGAGATGAGAGTAGCCGATAACAGAAAGTGTACAATTATTAGAAGAGTTGTAAAAAGATAAAGGAAGATGGGAGGCATTTTACTAAACTGACTGTGTTATCCCTCCCTGTGGCTTCGGGGGTAACTGGTTGATGTTACGATAACGGTATGTTGTGTTCAGACACGTGTGGGTAGGGGTAGGGAAAAGGCCAGGGAGAGTGTTCCGGCAACATTAGTCACGGTGGAACAGAAGGATGTCCCGGCAACTTGAGTCGCGGTGGAACATGAAGTCCCGGCAACGTGAGTCACGGTGGGAAGTACCTGGTAGGCTGATGGTGGAGAGAGAGAGGGTTAAAACAATATTGCTCCTTCGTAACATAAGACACTTTAATAGCTCTTTCAAACAGATGGCACACCCGGGTTGGGTAGCCACTCTCCGACTGGTCTATGACCTAAGAATTATCGAATTAAGTACCCTTGTCACTGAAGGCTTAGAGAACATGAAGTGTTGCACACGGGTGACCCCTGCTTTACATAAAGAAGTATTTCTACATCATATTATACAAAGCTTATCCTAGTGATCACATCTTATTTCTAAATCAACAAATTATTTAAATATGCATTCTTAGAGCTAGTTTCATGATAGTTTTGACATAGATTGATTGCAATAGTTTCTATAAACACCATCTATCACAAGCAAACAAAATAAAGGCCAATATATGAAATATGAATTTAAAACAACACTGCCCTTTCTAAGGCCAACAAATACCTGGCAGAAAACGGCTCTTCCCAGGGCTACCAAATACAACACATAGTCAGCCCTTTCTAGGGTCACCAATATACAACACATAATAGGCCGTTTCTAGGGTCACCAATCTACAACAAATAATCGGCCCTTTTCAGGACCACATTGGGACAGTGTTTTACTGAGGGGTTTGTACCTACACACGATGTTGTTTTCGTCATGCACTGGGGTTGTGTAACCCCGCACTGTGATGTTTGTGTCACACACTGGGTCTGTGTAACCACACAGTGTGTTGTTTGCTTCACTGGGTTGTGTTACTGTGCACCGTGATGTTTGTGTCACCACGTACCATGATGTTTGCGTTACACACTGGGTTGTGTTACTATACACCATGATGTTTGTGTCACACACTGGGTCGGTGTAACCACACAGTGTGTTGTTTGCTTCACTGGGTTGTGTTACTATACACCGTGATGTTTGTGTCACACACTGGGTCGGTGTAACCACACAGTGTGTTGTTTGCTTCACTGGGTTGTGTTATTGTGCACCGTGATGTTGGTGTCACCAAGTACCATGATGTTTGCGTTACACACTGGATTGTGTTACTACACACCATGATGTTTGTGTCACATACTGGGTTGTATTATCGCACACCGTGATGTTTGTGTCACACACTGGGTCGTTGTAACCACACAGTGTTGTTTGTTTCACTGGGTTGTGTTACTGTGCACCATGATGTTTGCGTCATGCACTGGGTTGTGTTACCGCACAACGTGATATTTGCATCACGCACTGGGTTGTGTTATCGTGCACCATGATGTTTGTGTCACATACTGGGTTGTGTTATCGCACACCGTGATGTTTGCATCATGCACTGGGTCAGTGTAACCACGCACTGTGTTGTTTGCTTCACACATTGGGTCGACATAGCCACACACTGTGTTGTTTGCGTCCCGCATTGGGTTAATGTGACCACACACTGTGAGGTTAGTGACATGCATTGGGTTAGGGTAACCATGCACAGTGTTGTTTACGTCACACACAGGTTTGACATAACCACGCACTGTATTGTGTGACCACACACTGTGGTGTCTGTGTCACGCACTAGGTGGGGTAACCGCACACAGTGATCTTTGATTTCACAATGTTTTCGCGGGATTGGAAGTCGTCGGAGTCGGATAATCCATTCTGCACTTCTTGATAGGCGAGGGTTTGGCCCTTTTAAGTCCTCAGTGGTTGTGGGTTAGGGGTCCTCTGTTGTAGGTCGTTCTTGTAGCTATCATTCCGTGATGTTCTCACCAGGAGGTGCAGAATGTATTTGTCCCCTATGCATCTATTTTGATTGCCCATTTGGGTAGGTAACCCAGTAGACCCCTCCTCTTTGTTTACTCACCGGTTAAGGTCCTTCCCATTTGGGGGTAAAATCGGCGTTGTTGGCTTCTGTAGTGTTAAAGAGGGAGGAGAGAGTTCAAACTAGCAATAGATCGCCGTTCTGGAAGGGTTTAGTGTGACTTGATGAAGGTTGGGTGTACCTTTGTTGATAGGTTGCTTGATTTCCTCACACCCATTCTTCTCTTTGGACGGCTCCTTGGCTGGGGTTCTTGTTGTCTTTTGAGTCGAATTTGATGGTTGATGCTGCGTGTTCTATGTAGAAGTCACTGAGTACTGAAAGCTTCTTGGTGTTAGTCCAGTAGCTCGAGGAGTTGTTCTGGATGTTCTCTTGGGGAGTGTTGCCTGATTTTGTCTTGAGGAATCATTAGGGGATCTCCATTAAGTTTCAGAGTCCAATACAGAGTATGGCGCTCATGGTTACCATATAGTACTCGGCTGTTCTCGTAGTCCACGATTACCTTCTGTTCTGTGAATCATGGTTGTCCCAAAATCAGTTGTTTTCGGAGCTCATCGGACACCAGGAACGTGACGTTGATTTCTAGCGTTTGCATGGTTAGAGGTAAAGTTATCTAGCCTTGAATGGCGGGGTCACTACCAACCTTGGCCAGGTGGATGGGTGTGGGGAAGGGCATTAAATGCTTTAGGTTTGTAGAGGTATGGGTATTGAATGAAATTAGCGGTAGCCCTGGTACCTATTAGGGCTAGTAGAAGACCATGGGGAGTTTCACACAGAACTCTGGGAAGTGTTCGGGATGTAGAAGGATTTACACTGTTTATTACTTGTGGTGGCCCTGGTTCTTGCCTTCCATAGGCGGGTTCCTGCTGTCCTCTGGCTTGGGCATTTCCCGGTCTTTCCTTCTCTTGCTGGCGTTGGTTTAGCACTGGGCAGTCACGGTGAAAATGGTACCCTGGGCAGTGGTAGCATCTTTGGTCAGGTCTCGTTCCACAGATATGACTAGTGATAAGTTCTTCCAACTCTTGGGGTCGTGGAGCTCGAAGAAAAGGTCTTAGTCCTGGTCGGACTAGTTCAATTAACATAGGGATTATCTTCGTTGAGGGGATGGTAGGGACCAAGTGTTGATACAGCCGTATCTTGTATCGTAGGAACATCTCGACGGGTTCGGTTTTTGTTTGTTCCTTCTCGTATAGTTCCGCATGGAGAGAGGTTATGATGGTTGTACTGGCAAAGTGGTGTGTTAGTCGATTGTTTTAATTCTTCCCAAGTCATAATATATTCCCAATAAAATTTCCACCATTGGGCGGTCGTGTCCTTGAGTTGTCGTTGGACGGTAGGTACCCATTCTAGCGGGTCTCCTCGAGCGGTTCTGAGCTGGAGCTCACAACATTGTGTGAAGGTAGTAAGGTCTTCATGCCCTCGACTGTGAAAGTCTGGTAAAGTTGGTAGGGGGTAGGGGCTTGGAAACGGAAATTGGTAGGTGGCAGTCAGGTGGGAGCGGTATGGTAGTGCGCTGGCAGTGGATAAGGTGGACCATTGGCATGGTGGACATCGGAAGAAGAGGCCACTGAGGTCTCTAGGTTCATCTTTCCGGCACTGGTAGTGGTAGTATCGTTGACAGTCCTCGCAAATAATCTCTCGGCCATCTTTCCTGGTACAGGTTAACCCTGGGTGATAACGTATTTCCACCAGTGACTCAACACAGGTAGTGCAACGGTAGGCGGGTTCGTTTTTGTCACGTGGCTCGTTTGCCCACCCAATGCATAGGTAATGATAGGGATTTTGGTAGGATGTGTAGCTTACATATAGTCTTGGTATCCTCCTGGGGTACACGGAACTCCCATTTTGTTCACATGCAAGTACAA
Organism: Timema californicum; assembly: GCA_902141385.1. Lineage (NCBI taxonomy): Eukaryota > Metazoa > Arthropoda > Insecta > Phasmatodea > Timematidae > Timema > Timema californicum. The sequence continues at coordinate 16,976 of CABFOW010001921.1, forward strand.
TAATATCTCACTTTTGTAAGTGTGTAGGTGTGAAATTAATGGTTTTATTTTAGCCAAGTATTTAAACTACCTGATCTTCCCCCACTTTAGTTTTAACCATATTCCCGAAAGTTTTTCAATTTTTCATTCTTGTATCCATCCACCTTATATTATTAGTGTAAAAATACTCATTAGTTGTAATTACCATGGCACTCTACCCACAATATATAAGTACCTATAGTGAAATCTCTCTTATTAGACACCTCTGAAAAACATATCCTTCCTTATAGCAGACGGTTTAAATATCCTCGGTGAATTAAAATGCACTCTTACCATGAAACAACTTCACAAAAACAGAATTTCTTGATAACAGACATGGATACTGATAGAAACTCATATATATATATATATACACACACACACACACAGCGAATACACAATTGAAAACCCCATTTCACATACAGAACTTTAGTTTAGGAATGTTACTGTCTTTCGTTAAATGTAAGCAGTCTCGCCTTCTCCCTCTAGTGAAAGTTTCTGAAATATCTTGCATAGTACTGTACTTCAAGGTCATAAATACCACCCCTTTTGAGCCATCAATGGGGGTTGTTCCAGCTCTTTAGTATGTGCTCATGCCCATAAATACACTAGAAGGCCTACTGTCCACATTTAATTGTATTTGTGTATTGCTCCTTGTGTAATGCAATCCATACAGTAAGCTATTTACAGTAATTATTCATTAGTCATGCTTATCTAGCATACAATACTGCCCAGTGCAATAGTTAGATTGTTGTAAATAATATCCACATGATACAGATTCATGTAGATTAGGCTATGTTAAAACCTTTTATTTTATTTTTAATATTATATTTCCCAATTAACGGACACTCCTTGGTAACAAGCAAACAAATATTATTTCCCGGAAGGTGTTTGCTATTAAAAGATTGCACTGTATTACATAACTTTCCGAGAAACTACACAATAACTGCTATCATTATTTATTTTCCAGAATGCTGTGTACCAGTACAATAGAATCCATAACATTTATGTATATTCGATTTTGAAGAAATGTTGCAACATTGACTGGCTTCTGAGAATAAAATAAAGTTTTAAGTTTATTTAAAGATTTTTTTCTGATACAACTGAATAGTTTGATTTTATTTTATTATAGATTTATACATAAGAACGAAAAAGTTTTTTATAAGTTACATAAAAGAAAGATGAACTTTATAAAGAAATTAATTCGGTTTTACATTAATTTAGCTTCAGTTTATCAGGTCATATATTTCTATCCCATATTTGACCCACAATTATTATTATTGTATAAAATGTATTTTCAACCATTTAACTGTTTATTGAATTTTAATGCAATAAACCATTTATTCTATGCTCATATTCTAGTAAAAGAGAAATTGCATGGCATAATGTTCTTGTTTTATTCTAGTAATCATTGTTTATTTTGTCAAATATTGGTTAGTAAAAACGCCAATGTAATGTAATAAGGTAATTTTAAAGGCTTCCGTGAGAAATATTAATTTTCTTCACAACACTTGGCAATATGAACATCTTTGCTTTACATTGTATAGTAAAAAAAAAGTTTTAAAAGAATATACAATAAGTACTTCTGTAATGCTGTTTGGTTACAATGTTATTATTAGTACAGTAGTGGGGGGGAGAGGGGGCTTTACGGTGTTCCACTAATATGGTGGTTTCCAATCATAGACATGCATTTCTCGCTCTTACAGTGATTTTCAAAATGTCATCTGTATACTATTGTGTAAGAGAGAGAAACCTTTAGGGTATTTCTCTCTCTTACACACTTTTAATAATTGTTCACTAATTTTTAATGAATATGAGATATATAAATGTATTTTTAGTTAAATGAAATAAATTTGTTAGTAAAAGGTGTGAACATCATTAGTAAGCTCGAAACTCGTGAATTGTGTCTTTAAATAAGTTGATGTAGGCTAATATAGTAAAATTTCCTTCCTGCTAGTATTGGGAGCACCCACTGGCAGCAGCTGAGCTACATAATGTCATTGTCCGCCATTTTATGGCGATAATTCAGTCTGTTTATGTTAGAGAAAGATCGCCGTGAGTCAAGTGAACCGAAACAAACAAGATAACACAATAAAACAAACATTAGTCAACGCAATAAAGTTACAAGTAACAAGGTCACGAATGTGCGTCCCTAAACTATAATGGGCATGACTCGGCTGTCTATTTTCTAGTAAAGATACACGCTGCGCATGCGCTACCACAAATATGGCTACACTAAACAACTGCAACTCGTCATAAAAGAATACCAACATTCCAACACTTCCCCTCGAGTTGGTTGTCAAAAGAAAGTCACTATTGCGAATCGCCCAGTCTGGCTGATTCCATGCATTGCAAGTGCTTAACCTTGGGCAGTCCCTTAGTTAAGAAGTCTGCAATTTGATCGTCCGTTGAGATGTGAAGCACACAAAGTTCCTTGCGTTTTAGTATATCCCTCACAAAGTGATGACGGATGTCGATGTGTTTACTCCTTGCATGGAACATCGGATTCTCCGCCAATTTCAATGAGCTTCTGTTGTCACAGAAGATAACCATCTCGCCCAAGTCGCCAAAACCCATCTCGACGAGGAGTCGCTGCAAATAAACAGCTTCCTTAACGCTCTCTGACAGTGCCTTGTATTCTGCCTCTGTCGTTGACAGGGCGACAGTTCGCTGTTTCTTTGATTCCCAGTATACCGGTCCACCATGTAGCATGAATATATACCCGGTGTAAGACCTCCTGTCTTCAGGACAACTTCCCTAGTCTGCATCTACAAATCATCTGACTGGTCCTGGATCTGAACCAAAGGTTAACTCCACATTGATGGAACCCTTTAGATAGTGTAATACACGCTTGGCGGCCTTCCAGTGATCGGTACCATAGCAGTTGTTAAACTGCCCCAGATGGCTTACAGTAAATGTTTACTCTTTTTAAATTCCTTGTATTATTCTATATACAGTACTGGTACTGAATAATATTTTTTACTAGTTACAACTTCTAAGTATAGTAGTGATAATAAGACTAGCAAACCTCTTATTTTAAATATCAAGCCAGAAATTATTAAACGAAGTGAACAAGAGATGCCTTTGGCTTAAGTTAGGTTTGGCTTGCACCAGTTGAAACATTGTATTCACGAGTCATATTACATGTGTGGAAGAGTACAGTAAGGGTGTATGTAAAGTGAACATAAAGTGTTTACTGTAAGCTATTTTATACATATTAATTCTGTATTGGTTTTTTGGTCTAATATAATTTTATCACACTTATGATAGTATAAATATGATACTAGGATTTGATATGCATTAAAAGTTTTAAAAAAAACGTCATGTCCCACTTTACAGCGTGGCCTTGGGACCTAACCCACTGTTTGAGCGGGGCCCTACTATATGTGACCCTCCCTTTTTTTAACATTGTCGCCGACTAGCTACAGCCTTGTTTTTCAGCAGATTGAAGGGCGCCTCACATTTGAATTTTTCACTAGGCGGCCCCTGATTTCTGCTCACACTATGAAATGAGTTACGCAGACCACATCACACACCCTCTCCTTTAGCTAAGCAGCCAACTCTATGCTTTCTTTCAATCAGTGGCCACCACAGTGAAACATGAGTAGTGGAGCATGAGCGCCGACCCAGTTCCGTCCATGTTTTGAAACTTATGTCTTATTATTATTAGCACCTCGTCTAACTACCCGTTCAGGTTATACGCACGATGTCTTGAAGGTTTGTAGGTATTTTGAGATCTTTAGATCCTAACCCCTTGATTCTTATGGTAAAACTTAACTTTTATAAAATTGTTTTCAATAAAGTTTTTTTTTCCAGAAATCTAAATCATTTCTATAGCATATTGTACTAGAGATGAGACCCACAAATCCATAGGGTTATTTTAGATTTAAAAAATAGATCTCATTTTAAAATTTGTTTTAGATCTCTAATACCATCTATTGGTTATACAGACCCAGCATAATTATAATACACACGTAACGACCAGACCCCGAATTATTAATTCAACACTGAGTGTATGAATATTATAATGAATGTATTATTTAAAAATAATATTTTTATTATTCCATTATATTTCTATTTTCTCTATGTATTTTATTTTTTGCAAGATTTAAATATGAGATTCATATGTAAAATGAAGATTAGGATTTGTGAAATAGTGAATGACTTGGCTCTAGGATATACATTATATACATATATTTATTTAGCACCGCGTCTTACTACCCGTTCGGGTTATACGCTTTAAGTACTAATTACGCTAATGGATTAGGAATAGGGAAGGTTGAAATAGAGGAAGTGAACCTGCATTTTCGTGGAGGGAGAGTGTAAAACCATTTAGGAAAAACCACCCCCAATTCACCCGACCGAGATTCGAACCTCGATCTCCCCGTCCTCAGCAGTCGAGGCTAACACGACAAGCGCATTAGCCAACTACGCCACCGAGGCGGGTATATATACATATAAAACTCCATTTCAGTTTGTTTACAGTAAACTCAAAAAGTACTCATATGCATTTCAAATTTATAACAATTCAAATATATTAACTTTTAATGTATAAATCTCCATTGTAAGTTTCCTTGACAACGAGGGGTTTGGAAGTATCAACATATCTATTTTAAATCTCCTTGGCAATGAGCGTTTTGGAGGTATGTTTTCAGTCCTTTTATTCATTCACATTAGATTTTTTTTTTTAAATACACATAACTAGGCTGTCCTGTTATTTAATCTCTGATATAAATATAGATAAGGTCATGTTCATATTCATAGATAGACTAAAATTTAATAGTACATAATACGTGTCTTTTATTGTTCATTGCAACGATGCCTCCAAGAAGAGCCACTTTCTGTGTGCTTACATTTGCTTCTTAAATTTAAATAAAACAAAATAATAAAAAATATAAAGTCAGGTTTCTTTGATAGTAAATCCTAACTATTTATTTTGTTTCTCATTGAAACATTGTATTCACATGTCCATATTACATGTGTGGAATAAAGTACAGGAAAGGTGTATATAAAGCATATAAAAGGGAACAAACAACAATGCCTTTACAATGTAAAGAATAACACAATTCACACTTTACAATGCTGCCACTGGATTGACAGGTAATGGCTGCCTTTTAAATGTCCTATCATTATCTCCCTTTTGTTTTCCTTTTTTTATGAAGTTGTATTGTGCGTTTCATACCCTTTCCTGACAAGTCCTGATAGAATGAAATCTACGTAAGGGGATTGGGTGGTAACGATCAATTTTATTTAAGAAGCAGCCATTACCTCTTTATCCAGTGGCAGCGATGTAAAGTGTGAATTGTGTTATTTTAATTGTAAAAGACATATTATTATGTTATTTCTCTTTTATATGTTTTCATCCTCATTTCTAGTACTTTCTTACTTTTTATTAGAAACAAACCCAATAAGCCTTATGACAAGCAGGTACGACTAAAAGTAGTTTAGTCATAAGGTTTTTTTCCACCACATCTTGTTACCCATTTTGTTCGTTAAATACACTAATGAAATAGGAATGAGGAAGGTAGAATTTGAGGGAATGTACCCACATTTGAATGGTGGGAGGGAGAGAAATCAATATCCTCAGAACAACAGACTGTAATTTGAACACTTATCTCCTCATAACTGGCAATCCAGTCCCACACGAGAGTGACGAGTTAGTGAAACCACTTATTCGGGTAATTTTCTCTTATTGTAGCAGAAATAAAGTAGACCTAAAAATTTTAACTTAAAATATAAACTATTATAATTTTTCCTTAGATAAATTTGAGAATGTGTCTGTCTATTCAAGCAAATTCTGGTGCATTTCCACCTAGTAGCCCAATTCTTCCTCGCCTAATTGGGTTAAATTTGTAATAACTTTTGTATTGGTTATATAAACTTTAAACAAAATAGGTTAATTTTCTCCTATGTTAAGTAGATTATGTACACTAATACATTTTTTTTAGCACCTCATCTTAATACCTGTTCGGGTTATACAAAGCCCTCTTTTTGACACACAAAATGTATCCAGGCCACAAGGCCAAATTTTTTTCAAATGTAAAATTATTTTGGTTTATAACCGACAATATTGCCAAGAAGAAAATTAATCAGATATGATTAGATAATATTTAATATTATTGTAATATTTGGTTAGTTAAAAAAGTTCATCATCTGATAGTGGTAAAAGCTGCACATAACCTGGTTACTCGATAATTGTTATAGATGGCACTAAAAACACTGTCCTTCGATGTTTCCTTTTGTCTCTCTTGTTTGAAACTAGTTGTATTGTCACTTATTACTAATGTTATATTGTCGGTGATTATTTTGGTGTAAGGAAATTATGATGAATTGAACATACTTTTATTAATGCCTTAATACTGTGTAAGTATTTTAACACACTTTTACAGGAGCTGATTTGCTTAAAGGTATGGGTGTTCTTTTTAAATAACACATTTTATGTTCATTTAATTAATCCATTTTTCTTCTTCCATAAATCTTTAAACCTAAGAAATCATGTTAGTCTTGTAATTTAGAAGAAAATAAATATTTGCAAAATATATATATATACATATATATAAATAAAAACATTCACAAATATTGTAAGCTTGATAGGGCCATAGTGTAATTCATCGAGGAAAGATTGCTAACACCTGCTTGGGTGGCCGCATGGTCCAACACATCACTCCCATGTTAGACTAAGCTGCCGATGACATATTGAGCCTTGAATCCTTTACGGGTTTACTGAGGATGGTTTTTCACTCTCCCTCCATGCAAATTCTGGTACACTTCCTTTAAATTAACCCTTACTCATTCCTAAATCAGTAGTGTATTAGTATATATGCATATAACTGAACAGGTAGTAAGACACAATGATATATATATCATTGTCTTACTACCTGTTCCAAAAAAAGTTATATATATATATATATATATATATAAAACATACAGGATAAACCAAGTTGTCGTGCGAAAGATTAGCTTAATAGCACACATTTCACATAGGCATACTTCTAATAAAGCTTAAACTTTCAAAGACATACTTGGCTTAGGAATATATCAGTTCGTCGTGTCAGGGCAAGCAAGGCAAGCACTGCTTGCCTTTGATTGAAGATATGTTATTATTTCATTTAATATTCGCAAAAATATTCTCCTGGTTATCATTTAAATGTAATTAAAGCGTCAGTGGGTTTGAAAAAAAACTACATGGCAGTGACCGTAACTTGCATGCAAGACATGCGCTAGTCCATCTAATGGTGGGTGAAAGACAGTATTTGTCTGACTTTCTTCCCATTGCTCAAGCTAGTGTAGTTCTTATTTGTAACGTCATATATTTCTGAGGAGAGAGAAGGGGAAGAGCTGTGGATGTCGGGTATAAATGAAAGCAGCCGAGCTACAACTTCTCTTGTCCGAAAGGTGACGACTAGAACCGAAGTCATTACCCCTCTCTATCCCTTTCAAAACATATCGAGATGGTATGGAATGAAAGGGGAAATTAATATTTTATAGTCTAGGTACAGTAGAGCCATGGCTTCTTTGGTGTTGACTGACAGCTCACAGCTGACTTCTGACAGTCAACATTTAGGTATAAACCTAAATTTTGACCGTCAGAAGTGACAGCTGCTAAACACATGTTTTTGCAGATCTTATGGTTCGGCATAGGGATACATAATTTGGTCTGGTAACTTTTCAAAGATGTCGGTCAGCACCAAATAAGTCATGGGGCTACTGTACTGACCTTTTGCCTACACATCTTTAAGCCCGGTACACACGACACAACTTCTTGTACATAATGTTGTACAAGAACTTGCAGCCTGAATATGGCGTCGTGCGAACACAAAACTTGTACAATATCTGCTTTGCACAACTTATTGTATTCAATTTCAGGAACTAGAACGTGTTTTCTTGTATAGCTTTTGAGTTGTAAACACAAAAAATTCATCTGCTAGAGAGTTACTTTTTAAAATAATTATTGTAAGAAAAACTACTAATTGCTTGAAAACAAACAGATTTATAAATTAAGGAGGCTAAACCCCAAATATAAATATTTTCGAATATTTAAAAAAAAATTGAAAAAATTATAAAATTTAGGAATTATTTACATTCAATACCAATATTTTCCAAATCATTCAATTACTATTTTTCCATAAAAAGGGTAAAAACACCACCTTTTTTTTCCAGATATTGTATGCAATCACAGATGCAATGTGAAAGTCATTGATAAATTTGTATGCAATCCATGTAACCAAGATATTGTACAATTTTTTGTACAATAAGTTGTGTCGTGTGTACCGGGCTTTAAAGTTTTGTGGAATTTATTGTAGAAGGTGCTTTTCTTTTGATGTGTGTATCAGTGAAAGCTAACAAACGAAAATTTATAAGTATATATCTATAGTAAGTAATAACACAATAATGTAAATCACAGAACAGAAGGCCACCCAAAGCCACAACTATCATAAATAAAACCCTTCAAATATCTTTTTGAAGCATAAAATTATTTTTTTTAATCCACGACCTACCCTTTTAAGCTTGGGGACACCCTTTCCAAGCTTGCCCAAGAATTTTGGTCACGAGACGCTAGTGGAATATATCTTTAAACAGTCCTAGATAATACAATGTAACATAACTTTAAATTTGAGATTAACAATTGATATAGCCTTATTGCTGAGTACCATTACCATAAATCAATCTTTGGATAGTCTTTAATTAGTCATTATTTTATTAAAAGGTAAAATCTAGTTTTGATACTTTTCACATTAAATGGTTTAGTTTAGCCAATTTTATATAGTTTCAAATATAATAAATAAGGAAACACACTTAACTGAAATTAAGATTTTTAAGGTAGAAATTTGTACAGTAATGACATTATAATGTAGATTTAGTTAATATTGCAAGCATATTTGTAAAATTAACTATTTATTGGGTCCATTGTTATCCTTAGGCATAGTTTCAATTTTCTTTATCTCTTCAACAAGGTTTTCTTTGTGTTTTTCCACTTTGGAGAGGACTGTAACTACCATTTCTAGAAGTTTTGGGTCCAAGGAAGTCGTAAGTTCCACATTTAGTTCTGCACATTGAACTGAAAACAAGGAGCAGAGAGAGGTCATCACAAGGTGATTTTTACAAGTGATGATAACCATAACAGTGGGCTGCTTACTCATAATAACACGATTAATGCTGGAATCACTATCATCTTAACATTCACGTAATGTAACGTTCACTTAATGTAAAGAAGCTAGTGTGTGATCAGGATTCACATAACTTTAACATAACACAAGTAAAACACAGATAATGGTTTTGGACTGTTTGAGAACAAATTGTTCACTAAAATTAAATCCAATCATTTAGAGTTTAATCAGACTGCAAGTACTTGCAATAGAAGCTTACCCGCTAATTGATAAACAGAATAAAGTGTAACAAGAGACTACTACGTTTTAGAGTTTGTGAGTTGTGGACAAACTATAGTGAAGATGTTGTCTGGATACTATAAACAAACAAATTAAGAACTAAATAGCCCTGTTGACCTCACATGATTGGCTAGCTAGAACACATGTTACCGTCACATAACGTGGACAACTCTTTAAGTTAAGTGAAGATTTAAGCATTAAGTGAACATTAAGTTGATCGTGATCTCAGCATAAGACATGGTTCTGGTTAGCAAGTGGGAATAGCACTCTAGTAGTCTAGCTAAAAAAAAAGTGGAAATTCCTTGGCTTTACAGTTTTTTAAAGCCAGCCATTCATTAATTAATTCCATTTCAACTAGAAACACCCAAGTGTTTACACAAATTATCTCAAACATGTTTCATAAATTGAAATTACTTTTTTAGTGTTTTAAAAATAATCTAACATGAGGAATGGTAAGCTGGTACACATCAGCTCTGTAATTAAATTGTTTTCTTTGTTACATTATGATCAAAAAAAATTTTATTTTTACACAATAATATGCATAGTCAATATTGTGGATTTTTGAAAACTATAGTACTCTTCAAAAATACAGTAAAATATTACTTTGAGGGGGGGGGGAGGGCGCTCATCTTACTGCCTGTTCTTGTTATAAGCATATATAATAATTATGCTAATTGAATCAGGATGAAGAAGGAAGCATTTTAAAGGTAATATATTCACATTTGCATGTACTCATCTGCGAGCAGATTAGACAAGTTAAATAGTATAATGTATACAAATGTGCTACAGTCAGTGGGGGCAGAACCTAAGCCTATTTGTTTAAAGAAGGGTAAGAGTTTTGAAAAACTTTAGAAAAAAATAATTGTCTCCCAAGAAAAAGATTGGTCCAGGGACTCAATCCAGGAAAATATTTGGTTATTGAATGCCCCTAGAAACTATTTTGTAAGGTCCCCGTCTGGAAATATTTTGAAACTATACTCCTTCCCAAAATAGTTAAAGAAAATTTTCAAAATTTAGATACCATTAGAAAAATATTTAATGTCCATTCACAACCCATTTTTGAAATTTGTATGCCCCTAGATTCTAGAAGCTACTTAGAGTGGTGCTCACCAGACGGTAAATTTCAAGCATTTTATTTGGGGGTTTTTCCTGATGTACAAAATTCAATTATAATTCCAGGTTCTCTTGATAAGGAACTAAGGGCCATTTACACAATATCAGACATTTAAGAGACTCTTTTTTTTCCAAACAACATGTTCCTAATCTAAAATAAATTGAACTTTGTGAAAAAACACAGTATAGATTAGAAATAGGGGGGGGGAAAATTCGCCTTCCTTTTTTAAGATGGCTTTAGGCTGTTTGTCTCACTTGCAAGTACATGGTCCACCATAAATTATATCCCAAAGAATATTTTTTAGAAACAATGATCACATTTCACTTTTTTAAGCAAACCCAACCTTTGTAAATGAAATACAATTATATTTTAATCTTGTTTGAAGAAATCTTTAAAATCTACTAATGACTTCAAAATATAACCTCACACACATCAGAGCTAAAACCTACACTACCACGCCCATGTGTTAGATTACCAGTACATCAGCAATATTATTATTATTATTATTATTATAGATACTTAGCACCGCATCTTACTACCCATTCGGGGTTATACACTATCAAATATATAAAAGCAAAAGTTAATATTTAAAATAATTATTTGGATACAAACCTGGCCTTCAAACCTTGAATATTTATAGAACTATTATGATTACTACCCAACCTAGCTTAACCTAATCTTCCTCGTGTAGATAAATTTTTTTTAATATAATAATTTTGGTTAAGCAAACAATTTAAATTTTATAATTAATGATGACATATACCGTAAGCGATCATAGGTCAACATTATAATGCCAACTACATGAATCAACACTAAAGATGTCAATATTTACGTTTCTCTTTTGATTTTAATTGTATAACTATTCTAATTTATCAAACTTTATCAATTTTGTTACTATTCAATTTAACATCTACTTGAGTGTGTAACAATAAATATTAAATATATTGATACAACAAAGAGAAAGTGCCTTTCTTTTATTAGTGATACTGTTTGTTCTTTCACACCCAAGCCACTAAAGCCTAACCATCCATGCAGTAATGTTTTTATGTAGGTACCTATTCAAATATATTTTACTAGTATTATTATTATTATAAGCACCGCGTCATACTACCCTTTCGGGTTATACACACTTACGCTAATGTGTAATGTAGGGTGATTGTGAGATGAAATGGAGGACCTACAGTTTAACGTGGAATACCGAACCACGGTGGTGGCCTGGCATTCCCCACATTCACAAGATGATATTTTACTAAGATACCATATTCATGAATATGGTAAATACACCATTATGATCCAGTCATATTATTACTTCTATTTAGATTTTTTCCATAAACATTAAATAGATACTTTTGACAATATTAGGCCTATTCCCAAATAATCAGAATTCTTATTCATTGACGCATCTAAGGATAAGTTTATTTTGTTGTAATTGATGTGTGCGACAGATTACTTTGTGTAGTTTCATTAGAAGATTAACTTTATCCCATGATTAGGTGAGTACAACTTTTACTCTGTAGTTTTAGAAAATTTATAGACAAAATTAATATTATTCGACTATCCTTTTCTTGTGTATAATACAACAAATATTTTGTTTCTTTAAACACAACAATGAAAATAATCGTTAATGACAAATGTGATGCACTATTACCCTCTAATTTTTATCAACATAACATATAAGCGAGCCTAATGTGTTGAATACATTTTAATTTATTTCAAAAACCTTAAATACATTATTCATTAGGTAGGCCTATATGCCCTTTGCATATATTTTACTATACCTCTCATGTTCAAAACTTGGTCCAAGAACATTCTTGTCTCAGCTTCAGAATCTTGCAATAACTTCATATCTTTTTGGTAGAAATTTTCATACTCAACAAGTTTTACTTGATCAGACATTTTATCATGTTTTTTAGAATGGTTTTAATTTTAAAATTAAAATTTAGCACTCTTACAGGGTAGCCAAATGTGTCTTACAAAATACTAAAAGTTGAATAACACACTTTGTACAGCAATATGGTTCTATTGCGCTAACAAAATCTAAACGCTTCAAGGTTTGTATAGATATGTTTGGGTAGCGGTCAGAAGAATGCCACATCCGCAATAACCTAACCGGTTTTACATTGGCCAACATAATTATCATCATCATCTTTTCCAAACTGTGGCTGGGTCAGATTAGTAAAATGCTTCCTTTTCCCTCTATCCTTCCACCATTCATCCGCCTTTAATTGCTTCCATTCTTCTCCTCTTCCTGGGACACTTTCTGTTATCTGTTCCTTCTATCTATTACTTGGACTACCTTGCAGTATTTTTCCCAAATACTTCATTTCCATCATTTTCTTTAGCAACTACACAATATTTCGTTCTAATTCTTATCATAGAGTGAGCTAAAGAGGATCATAAAAACTGTTAGTTATTAATGGTTTCAAATATGTTATGTTATCATTTTATATATATATATATATATATATATATATATATAAATACATAAAAAAAATTATACTTTTTAGTAATTTGAAGGAAGAATTAAAAGCACATTTAATAAGTAATACATCCTAAAACATAGTATTTTAGAACGGTTTGAATAGATAAATATAATAAGTTATAAGGTGACACAATTTGAAATTCTGAATTTGTGGCACGAACGCACTGCGGAGTGCGGGGTATTGGTAGTTGGGCACTTATGAGGGTGTGCAAATGTACAACTTAAGTTCGTGTTTATTATGTAATTCATAAGGCCTATATAATATATATTATATATTTAAATTTAAAAAATTTTTATGTTAAATTTATTGATAGACTTGAATCTATGTTTAGTCAATAGTGAGAAGAGGGTGGGTGGTTAATAATAAATGTTTAAATTTATGAGGTTACGGATATGTGTTATTGTGTCGCGTCTACATGGGGGTACCGTGTGTAATCCAAATTAAAGTTTCAGTCTGATAGACAAATTGGCACAGATTTTGACTTGATATCAGAGCATTGATTACCCTCTATTTCATTTTGTGAAGGCTTTGTTTAGTTCACCACTAGAGCTTTATTAGCATTAATTGAGGTGACCTGGTCGTCTAGGGGTAAGGTGTCAGACCTTTGTGCTGGGGGTCTGGGGCTCAATCCCCGGTCCGAACACAGATTTATCTTATCACCAAACACTTCCTTCACCTCTGGCAAGACGTGTATTAATCACAACTTGTGAATGTGGGGAATGTTAGGCCTCCACCCTGGTTCGGATTCCACGTTAAACTGTAGGTCCTCCATTTCCTTTCAAAATCATCCTACCATTAAACATTAACGTAAGTGCGTATAATCCGAACGGGTAGTAAGACGAGGTGCTAATAATAATAATAATAATAATAATAATAATAATAGAATTATTATTATTATTATTATTATTATCACTGAACACCTTTACTCTTCTTGTTTGAACAATAATTTATTATTTACATTTCCCTCCATTTAACCATATTTACTCATATTTTGAATAACCTATTTTCCTTATTCCACTCTCTTTTGATTCCCTATTTCTCTTCCCCCTTTTATCTGTATTTCCTATTGACTATCTCTCCATATTTACCAATAAATAAAGTACTCTTCCCTCCTATTCTCCCTAAGTCCACCCACTATCTATCCCTTCCCATTATTGCTCATAATGGTATAGTACCACTCTCTCGCAAGCCAAGTGGAGCCAGCAATCACAATCGTCACGTTACAATCCTTTCTCGTTCACCTTACATACTTATCCACAATCATCGCAAAACATTTCTAAACAAGTGTCCCCGAGTTTCAAAACTAGCCTATTGATAAAAAAAAATTAAAAAATTGATCATTACGTCATAATCTTCTCATGGTTGAAATGAATCATTACACTCAACAAAACTGTGCCAAAAATGCTTATTTCTGGTAAAACTGTAACATCAAAAAGTGGGAACAGATTTAAACAATGCTAATTACACATAAATATATTTGCGAAACACTCTAATTTGAACTTTATAAAATAATTGCAAAAATATCTAGTTGATATTTGACAACATGGCTACTAGTCCAATCTAGTATCATAAAGAGGCTAATTGCAGGCTGAAAAATGCCTCTGTTGTGATGGTTAGTCACTACTTTTTTTTTAATTTACTCGGTGACCTGGCGGTCTAGGGGTAAGGTGTCAGACTTCTATGCTGGTGGTTGGGGTTCAATCCTCGGTCCCGGCACAGATTTATCTGATTACCAAACCCTTCCTTAACCTCTTACAAGACATCTTGTGAATGTGGGGAATGCCAGGCCTCCACCGTGGTTCGGATTCCACGTTAAACTGTAGGTCCTCCATTTCATCTCACAATCACCCTACCATTACACATTAGCGTAAGTGCGTATAGCCCGAACGGGTAGTAAGNGTGCGTACAACCCGAACGGGTAGTAAGACGAGGTGCTAATAATAATAATAATAATAATAATAATAATAATAATAATAATAATTTTATTTACTCGGATCTGGTAAATATTTTCACCGTGTAGAGAAATTTTAAAATATGAAAATATCATTTAAGAAGTTCACGCAACTGTTATTTCAAGAGAATACTCAATATTCATCCAGTTGTTGGTGCTGAAAATAAGTGTGTTCATATGGTTTGTTTAGTGAATATTTAGTGAGTTTCTGTAGTTAAAATAGATATAGATTTGAATGTAGAAGATCAAGTTAGAGTTGATAGTGCTATAAAGTGTGTCGGTAGGAAAAATAGTAGAAAAAAAAGGGAGGCAACCTGATGCATGGAGGTAAAATATTGCTAAAAAAACAACGTCATGTTTCTAAACATTTACCAAAGATGACACAATACAGTCTTGATCCAGGTAAAAAAAAAATCTGTGTTTAAATGCAATAGTTTGAGCACGCAAGATGTTAGGAAGTTCCATTAAGCATTTTATGCATCCGCAGACAAAATAAAACAGGATAATTTCCTGTTGAAATACGCGTCTAATGAAACATCCACTAGGTCTACAACTGGCCGTAAGCCTAATGAAAATAGGCCTAGAAAAAATAAGATGTCTACTAACAAATATTTTGTACCACGATCCTGAAAAGATACCGAAAAACACACTGTTCAAGTTTGCCAAAATAAATTCTTGGATATTATTACTGTATCAAGAAGCAGAATTCAGCGTCTAAGTTGGGAAAATTTGATAACAGGCGAGAGCCCACAAGAGAACACAGGTGGGAATAGACATCAAGATTTGCAGAAAAACTCAATTTTTTACAAACTTTTATTGAGTCACTGCAACCTCTAGAAACCCCTTATTGCAGAGAAAAAAGTTGCAATGGGCAATATCTTTCCAGTGAATTGTCGATTTTTTTTTTTTTTTAAAAAGGTCTAAGTATAACGAACTAGCTCCAACTGAGCTAAAAGTTAAGTATGAGTACATTAGAAACATATTTCAGACAAAATATAACATAAGTTTTAAAAGTCCAACTACTGATGTCTGTTCAGTTTGTTTGCAGCCCAAAAGTAAGCTCCAAAAGTCTCAGCGAAATAAAATTACAGGTAATGACAGAAATGAGAGTTCACACTCTGCTGGATAGCGCATTCTATGCAAGTATAAAAAAAAATGACGAAGGAGTCATAACATTTTCATTTGAGTGCCAAAAGAAACTACCATTAACTAAGCTACAAGACCAAAGTAATTATTATTCACTTCAGGTTCACAAATATAATCTTACCATCTGTGAAGGCTCTTCTAAGGACCCACAGAATAAGAGTAATACATTCATCTATACTTGGTCAGAATCAGGTGAAAGCCGAGGTTCTAACCAAATTGTTTCTGCTTTACATCATCGCATATTGAATACGACACTTGATCATGTTAAAGAGCTTGAGCTTTATGCAGACGGGGCTGCTGGTCAAGAAAAGAATTATATATTGATAGGCATGCTTTGCACAGTTCTTGTGGATGTCCTACCACATAATGTGACAAGACTAACGGTATACTTTCCTGTGACGGGTCATTCTTATTTGCCTGCTGATCGCATATTTGACCGTTGAGAGAAAAAGTTAAGGAAAATTGAGACAATTGTAAGTTTTTCCCGGTACATTAGCAAGTTTGAAGAAGTAGGAACTCTACTTCAACTTAGTAAAGACTACTTCTGCCACGACTGGAAAGAAAGTATTAAGCCAACACAATCCTGGCAGTTTTCTTTCTCAAAGTCTAAAAGATTTGTCTTAACATGAAGCAAGAAAAACAACGGTTTGGTCCGTGGCAAACTGTTTTATAGAAGTGACTGTTGTAAAGCACGTCCTATAAATAAACCCGGACTACCTATTGGAGCCACACCAATTATTACCAGTTGGCATTTCATTTAACGAAGATAAACTAAGTGACATCCAAAAACTTTTAATCAGACATTACGGGGAACAGCGGACAGCTATAAATGAGTTGAAATACTATAAAGATATAATGAAAGAAAATGTTTACTAAGTAGGCCAAAGAGTGGATGGAGTCTCACGAACTTCTAGATGTTCAGATAGAGGACGAAAATTTCCGCGTATAATGAATGACTATAAGTTTTAATTTAAGAATTAAAATTTCCTTTTTTACTAATCACCAACAATATTAAATAGGATTAGGATTAGTATGTTTTTATATACTTCGTTGTAGTTTTACTAAATTTTTTATTACATTACTTTTTAACAACGTTTATACTACAAGTATTTTATTTTACTAAGCCTTATACATATTGTAACATTAAATTTGATAATCTTGTTTAAAATCAAGCTTAAGTAAATGTATTTTACTTTTTTCTACCTTAACCTAACCTAACCTCTAAGTTTTCCTTAAAGCTGAAAAAAAATATTACAAAAACTGCTTCAAAACTGTCTACTTTCAAAACAAAACAAATCAAAACTAGCTAATAGCAAGATCCAGTTGCAAAACTTGCCACTTGAAAAAGAAAATTTTATTTTACTAATTTATCTTTCAACCAAATGACATACAATTTGGGACAATTACTCCCACACACTATATAAACTAGAACACGCAAACACTTGTGGCAAAAAAGTGTAGGTAAGTTTCTCTATGATAAATTTTTTTCTCTTTACTCAGAATTCACTTTGATGCAACTAGGTAGTTTTGAAACTCAGCGACTCACATATAAACCTCCATACAGTCGTATAAGTCGTTGTTTACTACTACCAACAAATTATCAATATTTCACCTTTATTTATTCTCTCGCGATATCTATGCTATAATACTTTCCAACTCAACAAAAACACTACTTTCCCCACCTCTTCTCTTGATCTCTCTAGTCTATTATACTTTTTATTTTGATTAATTAACACCTTTTCCCCCTACAAGCACTCCTAATACAAAATATATTAACTAATTAACAACACTGGTTTTGTTGTTTATTATTCTAATTTAATGATAAGTAAACCCATTTTAGTGGTCAAATGGTCTAGAGCGTCCCTTTCACAATAGATTAGATTTCAGATGACAAGGAGATAAGGTTTGGGATCCCGGTTAAGACGTGTACTGAGGCTGGTCTTTACTAAGTGGTTTTCCACTATTCCTTTTCATCCAAATGCAACCTTTATTATCCTAAACTCACTATCAAAATTAGTACACATGCGTGTAACCTGAATGTGGTGCTAAAATTGAATACTTTCTATAGAAAATGGCAAGCTTAAACACGAAATAAAGAAGCAATTCATGTGTTGTTCATAATGTGTTTGATTTGTTTTATATTGTGAAGTTACAATTCAAACGTAATCTTAGAATTAATTATTTATCTATCTATATTATTAGGCTTCCAAAAGTATCTAATTTAGTTCAGTTGCTTGCCCAGCTGTCATACAGTCTTGGACTCGGAGTATGTTTTTAATTAGGTAAATAAAAGCGGAAATCTGATTTGCCTAGATAACTCGCTGCAATTTTCAGATTAAAATAGAAAATGCATTGTGCAGCTAATTGTATATTAATCAATACAATTTGTATCGGTTAGACTTTCAGAAATGTCAGCAAACATTGAAATTATTCATAATTTATAGTGTTTGTATTTTGATCGTAAAATAAATTAATAACAATTTATTTGACTAATGTATATTTGCAGTGTCGAAATCTGCATTATTTGTTTACATCCTTTGTTTACAAATGTTGTGCCAGTGCCCTACGCTTTATATTTTATTGCTTGTAAATGCAAACTTTAATAGCTAGATGAGAAAATCATTTTTATGGTTGAAAAAATCAACGCCCAGTCGAAGAAAAGAGCTCGATATGTCAGCAGCAGTCCCATTGATGACACTCCATAATTCAAATCGCGGCTCTAGCGAGTCCCTAAACTCAGACCAAATGTCAGACGAAGAGGATAATCCACTAGAAAGTGTCCTGGCAAGAATGAAGCATAGGTAGGGCTCTTTATATTAAATATAACTAGCCCTAATTACATCAATTTAGACTTAAGCAGTGTATGAATAGCCCATCCACTTCAAGGGGTTCTGGACTCTTAAATGGGAAAAAATAGTACCATCTAGACCAACGCCATAGCCGGGTTGGGGGGGGGGGGGGT